>OX297854.1:38738352-38819266 GCA_946477585.1 Cheilosia urbana
CTTCAATTTACCAATATTTACATGCAAGCTTTTATTCATGTTTTTCGTGAAAAAAAAAGAAAAGAAAATACAACATCATTTGGGAGATATGGCACGGGTACCCCCGATGTATTTGGCACCGGTGCCACATCTCCCGTTATTAGTTTTATATTGTAAACTAGCTTGCCCGGCGAACTTTGTCCCGCCCAAAATTTAACTTTTGACTAAAATAAAATTTCCTTAGAGCTAGATAAACACAACAAAAGAAAAGATACCTAGCTGAAATCGACGACGATCCAGATTATTTGTCATAGTGAAAGTGAGACGCACGGAAAATTTAAAACGCTTAAATACGAATGGCAAATCATTCTAAATTAGCGGAGTCCGCGGAATGAATGAGAATGTTTGCATTTGAATTATCATTAAATCTAACGCGATCCGTAACAAAGTTTCGGTGCATTGATGTTGCGCAACAAAATTATAACTGAGCCGACGTTCAATTTCAAATTTTGTAGAGGTAAGCCCAGAACACCCAAAGAATTCAAAAATTCAACTAATCCCCATAAAGTTTTATTTTCACGACTAAAAGTAGCATATGTCCTTTCTTGGGCACATGCGAATTGAAACCAAAAATCATAAAAATCGAACGATCCGTTTCCGAGTTATGAGTGCACATACGGACGTCAGTCTCTTTTATATCTAGCTGTACCCACGCGGCTGTACCCACGCGGCTTTGCTCGCACCTTTCGTCCGGCTCACATTTCGCAAAGTGCTTTATTTGGACAATGTCCATTAATAATTTTAATTATACAACTTTAGAAATAGCGTTTGATTTTATGTTTGGAAGGGAGGTGGTATGCCACACAGCGTTTTCCTATCCCGCTTATGTTCTATAGGTGGTAAAATCCAAGATCCAAAATGATATTACCTTTCAAACTGGAAGCAACCATCCACAAAATTTCGATCAACTCGATAGAACTGTTTCGGCGATCGACAACAGCGCCACCTATCAGGTCCAAAAGTATCCAATCCGAATAATATACTCGTACATACACGAAATTTAATTGAAATCGGGTGAGTGGTTTCGAAGATCGAAAGCAACGCCACCTATCGGGTCCAAAATTTTATCTTTCAAGACTGCCTAAGCCTGAAATACACCAATACGAAGAAAATAAAAAAAGAATCATTATCGAGTTATATCATCATCGAATTCCACCCCGAAAGAGTCATAGGTATAAATATAAAGAAAATTAGGTATTATTGAAAAAAAATGATTGAATTGAACTGAAAAACGACATATACGCCTACAATGCCACATGTTAAGGATTTTCCTACTTTTATTTTTTCCTAAACCCTCCCTGATTCAAGACGAACAAAACAGAAAAAAAATCATTCGAATCGGTCGAGTCCTTCTGGAGCCTTTACCCGACAAACGCACAGTAATTGATTTATAAATATATAGATTTCGTTTGCATGATTTTTTTAGAAATGGCGACATTAAATTTTTAAATACTTGTAGCAGAGAAATCACCCTCCAGTTTTGCAATGAACTCTTTTTTAACTTTTACGCTTTTAAACACTTTACTATGTTTCCAGTTATGAATTATATTTATGTTCCTATTTTTTGTTTTTAAATTAAACAAAGAGTTAATATATTTATGTTTTAATTTAAAATATGCTTTATTTTTTGAGTTGTAACGAAAACAAAAAATGAGTGCCATATGTCCCTAACTTTACCCGAGCCATGCGACATGCGTTTCTTTTTCGAAATCAGCTGTCAGCTTTTAAATTGGTTGACGCTGGAAAAAGGATCGATGAAACTATAATTAAATTTCTAAGAAAATCACGGTCTTATGTGACATTTTTTCGGTCCATTCGACCATCACTTTTGAATGTCAGTGATGTCAGCTTTGTCGCTGTCACGTACTTCCGTCAGATGAATAACCTTTAAGGTTCATCTCGCTCTAAGTATCTACATGTCCTGGCCTGGGCAGTAAATAATCTGTGGTATACATTAGGCATGACGTTCCAAAAAGCAGCTTTCTTTCTTTGCGTCCTGAACGCCTTCTCAAAAAGTAAAACATTTCAATCAAACGTAGGTCAGCGGTTTGCGGCTTTCAGCATTACTTTGTTGGTTTCAGGTTGGACACTCTATATTTCGGTTTCTTTTGTCCCGCACCATACTGAAGCAAGCTGTCCACTTAGTGTAGGCGTTTGACAAAAAGTCATTGTAAACTGTATTCCGAATCCTTCCATCATCATGGCACTCAAATCATAATAATTTTGTTTGCATTCGTATTCTTATTCCAATGAAACTGGGTTTATTCACCTCCTACGCCAAGGCGAGACTTTGAAGGTCGAAAATACCCTACTGCCACAAAAAGGATTTCGTTAATATAATTTCTTCTTTGATGCCGTAAGTATATTCACCGACATAAGGGTTGGGAAAAAGTTAAATTTGTTTCGTCTGTTCGTCTGCAAGGGGTTGAAACGACAATTTAATAGAAAAGTGAAAGTGGGACCATATCGACCGAGGATTTGACCCCGAAATTGAGTCGGTTTATTTGAGCGTGTTATATGGTTTGAAAATCAAAAGTATAACCTGTGGGACAGTTAAATTTTAAAGCTCTAAATGCAAATCAAGTAAGAGAGATTGGTATCTATTGTACTTTTAAGATACTGCAATATTTATAACCCAGGTAGGTATACAGCTCTATGTAGCAGCAATCGCGGTAAAATGCGGAACTTCGCCAAACGTGCATCATCCCCGATAAGCCCGTACATAATTCAAGTGCCACAAAGCAAGGACGCGACACAAAAAGTGAATCAAGTAACAACATAAATAATTAAAATTCTACCCTTCGTCCGGCCACAGTAACCCCATTAGGTAATAACCTTTAATTAGTATCATTAGTGACAGCGGCATTGCAGTATGACACGGGACACTTTTGTAGGGATGGGTACCACAATCCTTTTCCTGTTGGCCTTTTGTGTTTTTTCGTTTTACTATGTTTGCGTTTGCCCAACCAAGCAAAGGTCGTACGGATGGCAAAGTTGGGTAAATGGGTTTCGCGCACCATTCACTAAGATTTAAACAAAACAAATTTTCACAAAAGGACTAAAATAAATTACAATTAGTACAAACAACTTCTATTATTCTTTTCGGTTGGGTTTGTTAAGTAGAATTTTTCTTATTGATTTGATTTATTATAGTCTCATAATGAGCAGCAGGATACTGCGGGTTTTTTTTACAGGGGGAGGGGAAGGGTACACTTTATAAATCTAATTTGGTGCATTCGTTCTTTTCTTTCCAGGAATCGTTTACAATATGCTGGACACAACGTAATTCTAGAGGAAGCGTGGGGATAGTGAAACATAATCGCGATGTCGAGTCATTCGGGGACTATTGGGCGGAAACGCGGTAGTGAGTATTACTTTGGCGGAGAACAAATGCGTCGCCAAAGATCAGCGGAATGGCACAGTCGTCATGGGTATAGCAGCAGTGAGGACGAGTACCAGAATAACACGCAGACGTCAGCGTTTGATACGCAGTTGTTGGCGTCGCTGCTAATTCAGAGTCAACAGTTGGCAAGTAAGTGAAAAGAATTGTTTTATGTCTAAGGGGACGGGGGAAATTGTATGGTTTAGTTAGGACGTTGGGTACTCTTCTTGTCGTATCATTCTCTTCACATGATGCCCACTAGGCAGCTTCTACAATGTTGTTGAATCGTAAAGCGACAGTGGTGCAGCAAGGGGTGGGGGGGGGGGGGGGGGGGCAAGGGGGGCACTTTGCTAGGGCGGCAATTTGGAGCAGTTCATTTTTCTTTTTAAATAAATAATTTATATATGTATATTTATTAATGCCGATTCCGAATTGAGAAGCTCTTTCAAGACAGTTATACTCTCGGATGTTTGTCAGACGTTCGCGAGAGGTGGCACAGTGAAAAAAAAAACCCTAAGTTGGAATTTTTTTTTTTTTGCGGGATTCAAACCTGGACCCCTCGCTTAGTAGTACAACACACTAACCACTAAGCCACTGCGCCTACACTTTCGAGGTATAAGCAGTTTTTAAAATTAGCGTTTTCGGTGATTCGAATTTAAAATTAAGGCCGCAATAATTTTGGAAACATAAATTTTAATGTAACTACTAATTCTGGTCAAAACCGTTATCGCATTTTCTTAGAAAACTATAGAAAACCAATTTAAAAAAAAAAACTTCTTTTCAAAAATCTATTGTTATATAATGGGTATGGGAAGTTTCGCTTAAATTGTTGGGAAAATTTACGTTTCACCTGGGTGGCGAAATGATCAATCTGGGAAATAGTAAAACGTCGAAACGATATTTCGTTGAAAAATAACTTGACAACAACATCAGCAAATTGCCAAATCATTTTTGCGAAACTTTTGGGGCGGCATAGATTGGGTCTGCCCCGGGCGGCTCCAACCCACGCTACGCCACTGGACGGAAAGTGCATAAGCTTGTGTTTCGAACATAAGACCAAATCCGCGCAATAATTATGTATGATTAACACTTTAGGGTTTAAAAAAACGTGAATTTTGTCAATTGCGCAATAGATAATATCCCCACAATAACAAAAACTTTTTCTCCTCACCCCCTTAGATATGGATCGCTATGCGTCCGACTGTGATAACGAGGAGGTAACAGAATCTCTACTCACCGAATATCCGACAGCAGCATCACTGCAACATCAACAGCAACAGAACCTCCACCAGCAACAACTCTATCACCATCAAAGTACCGACCTCAATTCACCATTACATTCAGCGATAGGAATATCAACGGCCAGCACCAAAAACAGCACAACGCTAGCCACGGCTAGCAGCCGAAATCCATTTAGTTTAAAATATGACATTCACGCGCCGCCGGCAACTTCATTTTCCGAGTCAAGTGATCGTCTTCCATACTCTGGTAGTTCAGCGATGCTTGATCGTTTACAAGCCGCTGTCGAGTTGAACGCGACCAATTCAGCTGTTGCAGCTTACCTACAAGCCAGTGCGGCCTTAAATGAAAGATCAATGGCCGGTTTGAATTCGTTGAGATCTAGTCGATCAAAGAGTAACCGGTTGAATAGGGTCAGCGGTATGACCTCGTCAAGTAGTGCGACTTCGTCGAATAGTGCGGCCACATCGGGGGCCAGTCGGAGTGAACGTGAAAAACAAAAATTGCAACAAATTCAAAAGGAATTACGCGAATACGCGCAATGTGAATCGGAAGTGGAGGCGTTTGGCTCAGAGCCACCTCCCGAGCCGGCACCACCCGAGGTACCGCCGCGTACGCAATCGCTAATAATGTCCTTACGCAAACGATCGGATTATCAATCAAAGTACGAGGCTAACAGTGACCAGAACCTGGAGGAGTACATTTCAACAACGCAGCAAAAGGGTGAGTCGAAGTGGCACTGATATGCTCATTATTTCGTATATACTCTTACACATTTTGCTATCGAGAAGATAAAACACTTTTCTAGTTCACGTATTAAGAACCATCCAAAATTTCATTTGAAACTGTTCTTCAACAATTTAAACCAATCACTTAATTCATTGTATTACTTTATACTTATTTATCTTCACAACCGATTACTATTTCGAACTTTGCCAATCACTGTTTAAAAACCAACTGTCCCTGTTCTCAAACATGCCTTTAATATCCGCT
This sequence comes from Cheilosia urbana, assembly GCA_946477585.1. Classification (NCBI taxonomy): domain Eukaryota; kingdom Metazoa; phylum Arthropoda; class Insecta; order Diptera; family Syrphidae; genus Cheilosia; species Cheilosia urbana. The sequence goes on from OX297854.1 coordinate 38,744,006, forward strand.
CTGCCCTCTGCCACCTATCGAGATTATTCTAGGATTCAAATTATTCCGGCTAGTTTTAGCTAGAATTAGTTAGAAAGCGAGAGAGAGAAAGAGAGATAGGTTGTAGTCTAGCTCTAGAATTAGCTAGAGAGTTGTTGAGTGTGGAGAGTTATACTAATTTGACAGATCCGAGTCTCAAAATAGAAGTGGAACTTGTTTGTTTACTAATGGGTCGATTGCACCATTTTATGTTCCACGCTACATTCCACACCACAATACCTACGGTGACCGTTGACAAGAGAGAGAGAGAGAGAGATATAGGTTCTAGTCTAGATTTAGCTAGAGAGTTGTTGAGTGTGGAGAGTGGAGTCTGGAGGAGTTATACTTATTTGACAGATCTGAGTCTCAAATTAGAAGTGGAACTTGTTTATTTACTAATGGGTCGATTGCACCATTTTATGTTCCACGCTACATTCCACACCACAATACCTACGTTGACCATACTTTCAATTCCAAATAATAAACAATAGAAAATTAATCAACTTTCAACGTTATTTTCAATCATCCAATTCTTTTTTTTTTTTTTACACAAGTAGCAGTGTGACCAGCACTGGCTATGTATCTCCGGTTTGGATAAATCGAACTTTTCACTGATTCCTTAAAATCATCATTTGGGAATTGTCGGAAAGTTTGACGATTTTTAGACTCTTTATGTATTTATAAAGAAATGCATGCTTCAATTGCAAACGTACTCTTTTCGTATAACTAAAGTTAATTGCAAATGATCCGAGTCCATCGAAATATTTCATTTCTGTACAATCCTGACAAGTGGAACATATTCAGGATTGTTTTTTTTCGTAGGGAAACATTTGTCAGACAGATTTTTTTGCCATGACCGTCTAAACGTAAATAAAGTCATTTTCATACTGTTACAACTTTTTCGGTTACATTTTACGTAGGCATGGTTAGGTATAACTGAGACCTTAACCACCATTTTTATTTGAACGCTTTTAATTTAATTTTTTGTCGCTTTTTTCTAAGTTTTTGACTCGTTTTTCGACGTTTTTATTTCTGTTCATGACGTTTTTTTATGGAAAATCTTTCAACCCATATGAATTTTGAACATTTGTCTTAGTTTCTCACTAGTTTTTTAGGACTTTTTCGGCGGTTTTGCTTCGTTTGCATTTTTAAGTTACATGATAAGAAACACATTTAGCACAAAGTTTAGGAAAGTAAGAAATTGATTTAAAACAAAAAAAATTGTAAATGATGTCCTTTTGATGCATTTGGGCATTTATCGTTCGTTTTTGACATTTTTGTTTCTGTTCGTGATGCGTTTTTTGACTTGCTTTTCAACTCGTCTTTTATCCCATATTTTGAAGCACTTTGCAGATTTTCAACCTAGCTGCAGACTTTTAACAACCAGAAATCTGCGCTTCAGCTTTTGTCTGCATTCACAATAATAATTTTTCTTCTTTTTAAAAAAATTATCAACATTTGATTTTTTTGTACACTTATTTTCGTTGTATGCTGATGCCATCATTTTTATATTTAGTATTTTTTTTTAGTAAAAAAATGTTGTGAAGTAAGATTTTTCAATAGAAATCTGTACTGCAGATTTTTATTTTTTCATAATTGCAGAATTCTCCAGTGATCCCACCGCAAAACTTATTTCACTTTTTCATTTCATTAGGACATTTCACCACATTGTATTCCGTTAAATTCTTTAAATTCATGTTAAAATGTTCGAAAGAAAAGCTGTGTGCGGCCGACAAACTGTACTACAAATTTCCCCCTATTCATGTAATACTTAGGTTTGAGTACATGATGCTGAAGCTATAATGGTAAAGGTCTCTGATAAACTATAAAAAGCTCTTGGAAAATAATAATCCGAATTTGTGCATTTTTGGTTGATTTATTTTAAAGTGTAAAAGCTGTTAAAGCTTTCTGAAACGACGAATGAGAAATAATTTCCTTCCTACAGCTTTTGGGAAGTTATACAGCTTTCAATAAGTTGCGAAGTGAAATTGTTTTTGAGGAATTTATGGAGGTAGCTATTTATGTTGACTCGGTATTGTCAGTACTTACTAATAATAATAACAAACTTTAGTCTCGACTTTAAATTTACCAAAGCTCACATGTCACATTTACGAAATTTGTATGGAAAATAAATAGCCACTACTAAAATTTAGAGTCGAAATTAAAAATGTTTATTGGTAATTCCCAGTATGTACCTATCTACCTACATAGCAACATAGTTAGTATAATACGCTCGAGGGCTCGAGTAATTTGTTAGAATCGGATTTTAGAATGATGTGCAAAATTGCTTGAAAATGGATTGCCCATAATAACTTTGGGCTGTAGGAATTAAGTACCTAATCGGGCACAAGTACGATAACTTTGGCGCCGAAAATTAATAGATGTAGAGGGGTCAAAAAATTTTTTTTACTGTGGGAGGGAGGGGTTCATCTCGCAACGTTTGGGCGGAAGCGGTAATTAAAAAAGTTAAAAAAAAAAACTATAATATATTTTAAAAATTTTCCTATTTTCCTATTTCTGAATGCCAGGAACCCGTTCTTTCAAATTATTTGTAAACCAAGTTGTTTTAAGTAAGTATTTTTTGAAAAAAAAAAAAAATAATAAAATAAAATAAAAAATACTATCAAACTTAAAATTTTAGAAGGAAAATGTTGAATGCTGATTTTTTAAAAAAAACCGGATTGATTTATGTCCCCTGAAAGTAACACCGTTCTATAGCCATTTTGGTCAAAAATGAGTTTTTGGTATCAAACGATTCGTCTTCGAGAGCACTTTCGTTTGAGTAACGGGGCCCTTAAGGTTTCGTACCATACCAAATCTGAAGAAAAACAAAGTTCTTTCCTACAAAATGTTAAAACTTTTTGCTGTAACAAAGTTCTATGCAACAAAATTGGTACATAGAACTTTGTCATTCAATCATATTGAAAATTTATTAACATTAAGATATATGGTGATAGAACTTTGTGTTTTTGAAATTCTCACATAGGATTTTGTAATTTTAACTATCGAACTTCAAAAATAACATAAAAAAAGTTCTATGTTCATCACAAATACAGGTTACAGGTTTCAGGCAAGGTAAATAAGGGACTTTATGTTGTCCTTTTTTAAAGATTATTTTATATATAAAAAAAAAAATGCATAAACATTAATAACGAGTGATATTCATACAATAATCTAATTATAAAATGTATGTTGTAGTAGAAGTACCTGTTGGTGTTCGGATGCTTATCGTATTTTGTGTCGTTTACAGAAGCTACTTAACCAATCCTTTCCAGCACATTCCTCAAACGTCGGAAATGTATTCGGGATGTTATTTATTTTTGCAATTTGGAATGCTAATGATCTTATGTCCATCCTTGTAAGACCCCACATTCGAGATTCCATTTCCAAGATATACTTCACAAGATCTTTCTCTATAGATTCACTAAATATTGGATTTCGTCCCAATTTCATTGAAAGAAGATCCTTAACAGTCTTGTTGCTTCGAGCATGTCGTTGCAGTGTGGTGTTTGGGACTCCAGACGTTTTTGAAGCAAGCAAAATACCCATCTCGTTATTCCTCACGGCATGAACTGCTCTCTTCATAGCGTTTGGGTCCCACTTTCTAATTTCAACTTTTTAGGCATTTTTGCAAGACAACCTGTATGATATAAAATCAAAAAATACATTTTAACTTAAAAATTTTTAGTTGGCTAATGTGGTATACCGTATACTATACCACTTTAGCCCATGGCTACTGTACCACATAAGCCGAAACTTTATATTTTCAAAAAAAACATCTAAAAAAATATGAAATTAATTTTCTCAAACAAAACTTACAGTTATTCCACTAAATGGGAAATTGATTCTTTTAATTGAATGATTGTTCGCCTTGAAAAAATATTTGTTCACTTCACACAAACACTTAAAGTTTTCCCTTAAAAAAACTACAGTTCACACATTAACACATTTGGCACAACTAAGCGAAAACGTGGTCGATTTTAAACATGATGAAACACGAATCGCAGTTCTCTCTGCCATCGCTAATGGTTACCTTAAAAAGAGTTCCCAAAACATGCTCAGTTTTCAAGAAAACTGCCTGTACCACATTACCCGCATACACCACAATACCCGAACTTACTCTACATAGGACTTTGTTTTAACTTTCCTTACGACGTATTGGCTGATAGCACTTTGTATCAAAATTTAAATTCAATTTATAAAGAAAACTATCGACCGTGCGGGCAAAATTTAACATTTATAATTACTATTTTGTACATTTTTATGATTCTGCATAATTATTATTTGAAAATATTAATTTAAAATGCCAAAACAGATCACCAAAAACTTCAAACGCCGATATCTCCATACAACAGTCAAGTCACATAGAACTGTGTTTTTTTCAGGGGTCGTTATGTCTTCTAAATTTTGAGAAAATGGAAAATTCTTTTATATGTTGCTCCGCTTAGAGTATGCTTAAAGCCGCCTGGCAGGCAGCAATGTCAACAGATTTCTTGGACCAAAGCCCTTACCGCGCGCGAATTGTTATCCCTCCAAGATGGACTATGTATAGGGGTATGGGTTTACTGTTGAATTACGGGGTGGGTGCGAGGTTGAATGTATGCAAAGTACTCTTAATCTAAAGTAGTTTATCCAATATCAACAATATTAAATTAAAATCTAATAAAAAAAGAGTTCTCGTTATGTTCAATTTTATCAAAAACTAGAATACACAAATCAATCTGGATTTCAGTATTCGGTTAAGAATTACTAGGGGCAGTAAATATTATTAACAAATTTAGTGTCTTTGTTCACAATTTTGTAAAAATCAGCATTCAGCCAGCATTTTTTTTAAATTTTGTTTTCCTTAAATTTCGAATTTAAAAGTATTTTTTTCATAAACTACTATCTAAAACAACTTGGTTTGAAAATAATTTAAAAGAAGCGGAATGAACAGAACTGAAATGGTAAAGTACTTTATTGTTAGTGTTGCCGTTGTTTTTATAATAGCTATGTATATTTATTTGCATTTTAAGTATTTTTATTTTTATTTTTTCTTAAATTACATTTCCAGCCCAAACGGAGCGAGATAGAACCGCCTTCCTTCCATAGTAAAAAATGCTTGCATTTATCCCCTCTATAAAAAACCATTATCAATTTTTGACGCCAAAGTTATCGTAGGTACTCTCCCCTCTAATCGGCGACTTGCAAAGAGATGTTTTAACTTTCAAGTCCACTAAGCGATTGCCAAGCTATTCTAACTAGTTATGGCTTTTTAGAAAATTTCTCAGCTTTATTTGACTGCAGCAACAATGTAATTATTTGCTTTTGATTCAAAGTAAAAAATAATCATATAAACGTTTGCAAAGAAACTGATTAGGTGGAAACATGTAGTTAGGTTTTTGGACAAAATTCCGATTAAGACCAATTAAAAATCCTTATACGCATTATAAAGCTTTATTCTACTTTCATTTTCTCTGACTTCTAGAAAGCGTATAATATGTCTCGGCCACCTATTTACCTTAAACAATTGTGCTCCCTTTTAAGCTGGGCAGGTCTCCCGAAATCCAATTAATGCCATTTTAGATTTAACAACCAAAATCCTTTTGCTTTATTTGGAGGGGCACTGCCCAAATTTGAGTGATGCCTTTATTGTGGGCATCACCAAATTAAACAGTGCAAGAGAAAATACGTGCTGAGTTATCTTGCTTTCGCTAGTAATATGGATTTCAAGATGCTTTGTTCACCTTACATATTTCAACGAACAGGCTCTACTCATGCCGGGACTGGGTAAGGTAGTCTAATTGGCAGTAACTTTCGGGTTGCGAAAGCTCGACCATTAGCTATATAATGGTACCACGGGGATGGAGACAGCCTCTGTGTCGAATCTGATGCAGCCCCATCATTTGAGGTTGGATTCGTGGGGGCTGTGGTTTATTCCAAATGCGGAGACATTTAGCGTTCTTTTCACAACGAAGAGGTGTCAAGATAGGCCTCGCCATACCAATGGGTCGATGACTGTTATCTTACCAATCAGCCAAGAAAATGTTACCAGGATCAGTACTTGTATTGGTCGTGGGGCGTTTAGTCAACGTCTTTCTCAAGGACTCTGAAGTGGATATGCCCCCCGCAAAATTAGGCCGAAAAGACAGGTGTTCACGTAAAGCATGTTTTTCATTTTCTGCTTTATTTGGAACTTGAGCTACAAAAAGTCTTATGTGAACTTGTGCAAAAATTTTCCAAATATCACAATTATGTGATGTGAATTTGTTTTCCAAGTTCAGTTCTTTGGATATGGGGCTTTGTAAGGAATGGAAGACTAACAGGCCCGTTCTTCGATTTTTTGGTCACATTAATTTACATACCAGTAAAATCCAAAAGTTGGATTTGACCCGAAATCCATCACGGTAAGGTTTGTTACAGATAAGAATTGTTAAAGATGATTGCATTTGGCTTATGCCAGTATCGACTTAACAATTCAGTAGATATATGTATTTAAAAACAATTTAGTATTGCAGCAGAAGTGCACCCGTCGAATAGCCGCATTCGTGGACGAGCGGTCAAGGAAATATCCTGAAACAACATTAAAACAAAATATGTATATTTCAATGGCTTGAAGAATTGCTCGTTAACGTATGAAACGACAACTTCGTTACCGCCATCAATTAACTTACTGCAGACCTGCATCCCTGCTCAAGTTTCGACTCCTTAAACTGCATTACTTCTTAAAAAATAAATAATATACCATGTATCCATTCCACCCGCATCCTGTATCCTGACAGCAACGGTCTTGTAACGGCTTTTGCATTAAATCAAAATGAACTTATCAATTTTTCGATATGTAGCGAGCGATAAACTGCCACCAATTAGCCGAGCGCTGTATCTGCCAGGGTAAATCTAATTAATCTGCAAAAATTGTGCGGACACATAAATGTACTCCCATCAGGACCATACATACGCCGGGCATGATAAAACATCTTCTCACAATCCGGCACACTATAGAATACCCACATACACATAAAATTGAATTGCCTTTAAGCCAGAACAATTAATTAAACCGTCGTTTTACTTTCTTCTTTTTTTTCCAGATTACCATGTTGCGGATAATTCACGTTCAAGTGAAAACCAATCAAAGTCAGTTGCGTCAAGTGACTCACAAAGTCAGCAAGGGTAAGTTTTATTTCCTCAGCAAACAAGTGCACCTGCAAATGGGATTGCGCTCTGTGAACAATTCAGTGAAAAAAATGTAACCCATTAAAAGGCCCAATTGAATTTCTTCTTGAAAAATTAAACCCATCCGATTCGGAATACGATACAAATCCAGTCAATAGTCGTGGATATGATATAATCAGCTGCATTTAAAAATGCATCAACCATAACGACATACTCAACGCATATTCTCTTATATGAGCTCACTCATAAGACTCGGATGCGGATCCTCTCGAAATATTTCCAATTAATCAGGAAATGATTTTCCATTGAGGATGAGTCAACGAAGTGAGTAAGCTGTAAAAATGAAAATTAAATAGCGACGCAAAAAGTATTCTGATTGATTTCGCAGGATAAATTGATTAAGTGTAACTGCAACGTGAAATAAAAAAAGGATGCTGTATTTATTTTTCTTCACAAGTTATCCATCTCTCAGGGAATCGTTAAGTTTTATCTGATTGACTCGGTTACTTGAAGTGTTGAAGAAGATAAATGATTCCAGTGCTATAATCTAAGAGTATATTGCTTTAGTTTTTATTGTTCTTCTGCAAGGATTCTCCTTTTCAGCAGGTGGAAATTTGTTCGGTTGTGCAATGAAATTGAACTGATGGGGATTTCGGTGACAGTGATCGGACAGTTAACTTAAAAGATGCGCTTTGGGAAGTCCTTTAATTGCCATGCGACAAAGTGCAGAAATAAACAATTATGTGCGCGACTGGGTCGCACGAATCTTTCTCGATCTCTGCAAGTTGCGGACTGAAGTGATACTTTCCTAAGATTCTAGTAACTATTTCTTTGGTAATTTACAAAAATTATAGTACTGGTTTAAGAGGCTGTATTTTATGTGGCGCAGTGGAACATATAATTAAGATGGAATTTGGGTTCTATTCAGGAATTAAAACTTTGACCCCTCACTTAATAGTCCAACGCACTAACAACTGTGCCTATAACGTTGTAATCATTGTCAGTGGCAAATTCGAAAGCACGGTCTGATACTGCAATACACTTTATCTGTTATTAAAAGATGGTGTGATAAAGAAGGTCTTTCTGTAAATCCAAAGACGACAACTATAGCCCCCTTTACTAAACGGAGGAAACATGATTTCCTTATTCGCCCTACCTTGTTTGGCGAAACTATTGAATTCTCTCGAGAAGCCAAGTACCTGGGAATTATCCTTGATAGCAAACTATGATGGAACCAGCAGATTGAACGTACCGTAAACAGAGCCAAAAAATCTTTACTGATTCTGAGTCTGCGGTAAAAACTGGGGTCTCAGACCTCGGATGATATACTGGCTTTATTTGCTCTTCGTAAGACCAGCGGTTACCTATGCTGCCGTGGTCTGGTGAACGAAGACTAACGAAGTCACCACAGTCAAAAAGCTAGAACGAGTTCAACGCATAGCCGGAAACTGCATGACGGGCTGTCTATGCTCCACTCCGACTATGGCACTCAACGGCATCCTTGGTCTAATACACCTTCAAACACATATTCAAATGGAGGCTAGACTAAGTATTCACCGTTTGTTCTATTCGAACAACTTTGACCTCTATACCCATCATCTGTCTTTATCTGTCGGTACCATTGAGCCTTCAAGTTCATTCAGCATGCTGCTCGATGACATGCTACCGAAATACGGATTCCATAAAAACTTCTCCATAATTATCCCCCCTAGGGAAATCTGGGAAAAATATAAACCCAATCCATCACGATTCACGACTCGACATCATTTGCTTAGACTGACGGCTTAGCCTTCTTCTTACTTACTTACACGTCTGGTACAGAGACGGTTCTAAGATGGAGTCAGCCACTGGCTCTGGAATCCACGGTGAGTCGCCCAAATAAACTTGTCAGTCAGCCTTGGGAAAAATGTATCCATATTCTAGGCTGAAGTCCTTGCTATCAACTATAGCGCTAGAATAAATCTAAGTTCTAACGCACGTGGAAAAACCATGTTCATATTCAAGCAGCACTCAAAGCTCTTGACTCATCCGTCATAAAATCAAAACTTGCCTTAGATACATTCTCAACCATCTATGAACTTTCTAAGAAAACCCTAATCATCCTCCACTGAACTCCAGCCCATAGAGGATTTCAGGGTAACGAATCGGCTGACTCACTGGATAAAATCGGAGCAACCACTCCACTCATCGCACCTGAACCCTTCTGCGGAGTCAGCAAAAATCATTTCAAGACCTACATCAAGAACTAATCTCGTATCGAGTCTAACGAGATCTGGCACAATACAGCTAGGCAGACTTGCACAAGAAAAAAGTTCCCCAAAACCTCCCCCAGAAAATCACTCTTCCTGATTAATCTAAACAAAAACAACCTGAGAATCTTAACAGCAATAATTATCGGCCACGGTCACGTGAGAAAACATCTTCACCGCATCGGCGTCTCACCGGATACTATCTGCAGACGAATCCTCGCTTCACATAATCACAGGATGTCCGGCTCGGCTCTATTTCGTCTCAGGAAAAACACCCTGTAATGTAATCGTTAATTCAGCATCTCTTGCGAATATACGAATTTACCAGGGAAGGCACAATAGGCTCCTCTAAGAAGCCGCAGTGCCAGAGCCCCTTGAAGGCCCTCCTGCCTCACAATCTAATCTAGTAACGACAGAAAATCCTAATCAAGTCAGTCTAAATATGTAGACCATCCAAGTCTAAGAAAACTACAGCATAAACTTTGTCAAGGCGTGGTTTCCTAAGTTCGTAAAGTAATCTATCCTGGAGGACATTTCGTTTTCCTTTTTGCACTGGTTTTCAACCCTCGAACTACCTGTGAACCAAAGTGAAATCAAAACTAGTACTTACCCTTTTAGACCTTAGATTTGCCTTAGTCAATGCTACAGCTCTACAAATACGCTTAAAAGCGGTGACTTGGTGAGTAAGAAATAAGTTTTCTCTTCGGGAATCTTACATAACTGGAGGGTTTACCTTCGGTAGATTTTCGGCAGACCTAAAACATTAAAAACTCACCTTTCAGATGTCTCACGCAGAAGCCTTCTACTTACATTCCTTCCTTGTGCTGTCGCACTTAGCGTTAGGAAATATAAATGTTTTTGCTTTTTTCGAATCAGTAAGCCCCTGACTTTGAAACCGATAGAACTAGTGTTTTGTACAGTAAACGGCAGTGGATATTCCACACTAAAGTGCCATTGTCATTCGTTCGAAAGATGTGTTCACCGAGATATTGATCAACTCCTTCAAGTTACTGCTAATAACATTTATGTAGTGGAAAGGATCTGCTGAGGGAAGTGTTGTTCATGTTATTGAAACTTGCCTAACGATATTTTCGTACGGGTTTAAACAGGGCTGGGTCTCGTTACTTCGAACTATATGGATATAAAATCGTCCTTTTTTAAATGCTTAATACAACTTACGCTACAGTCAAACAAGATAATATATCGTTTAGCATGCGTTGATATAACGGGGGCAATGAAAACATGTCCAACAGCCATAGGGTCAATGCTCAACCTTCTGCCTTTACATATTTCTGTAAATAAGGAAGCTTGTTTCAGTGCCCTCAGGCTCCCTGATATATCAAATCTTAAAGCAGGAAACCTCAAAGGACACCTTCAACCTCCTCGAAGATCTGGCCAAAGACAACACAGTCTCCATTGCTTGGATACCAGGTCATGAGGGATTTGAGGGCAATGTACGGGCGGATTGTCTAGCCAGAAGAGGCGCATCACGCCTGTTCACTGGTCCTGAGCCCTATTTCGGGGTACCTTCAAGTTACGTACACTCGAAATTCAGGAAATGGAAAGATGATCACCTTACCGTATACTGGACGGAATCCAAAGGACAGAGGCAGGCGCAAAGATTCATGAGCCCAGCTCGTAGTAAAACAAGAAAATTACTTGAGCTAAGCAAGGAAGATCTAAGGATATTAACGGGTTATCTTACTGGTCACTGGCCGCTAAGATACCATCTCAAAAAAATGAAACTCTCCGACGATGACTTCTGTCGACTCTGCGGAGAAGAGGAGGAGACAACGGAACATATACTCTGCGGATGCCCTGCTGTGGCAAGGAGTAGATCGATCCATATGCAAGGGGCGTTATTAAGTCCTGCAGACATAGGAAAAATGGAACCAAAAAGGGTACTGAGGTTTATAAAGAGCCTCAACAGCTCCCTGGGTTAAATAATAGAGGCCAAAACAATAGATCTCTTCTGGTCGCAGTGTACAGGGCCTATTACTAACAATACAATACCCTACAGTCTCGAGGGCTTGCTTTCACCTGCTCAGTTGAAGATATGATGCATGCACCCTCCCAAAAACTAATTCATCATGAATGGGGGCTCGCTGCATCACTCCGTATACCTACATGCTCCGATTCAACAACATTTTTAAGTCCAGCTTACACGCGTCTACCACTATCTGTCCTACGCTATTTCAAAAAATCTTCCCTATCTTGAAACTAGCAGCCAGTTACTTCACTTGGTTTTGTTAAACAAAAAAAAAAAAACCTCTGAAAATTGTTTAGCTCTGTGGAATAGCGATACCCATTCTCGCATGTTTCCGAGTTCCGACCACCGACTGTACCTCACATCAAATATCTACAGCTTTAATCTTCGACACACATACGCGGAGATATTTCCAATTCGAACACGCCTAACTCATTTCGCTGTGGTCTCGTATTTTTAATGTTGCAAGGATTTTATAAAGTTCCCTCTATTGCTCTCCTTAATATTGCACATTATTTTCATTGGTGTTGCCTTCTCAGAATAGCACCACAACCATAGATACTACCGGCGGGAATGACTTCTCCTCAATACAATTCCTCGAATCTCGCACAACATGCTGCAAAAGAAAAACAAAAGAATTTTAATTAAAAGTTCACATCCTTGCGCTGGGTGAAGTTTTATTTTCTTTCGCAGCATATACTGAACTACATACCATCTGAATACGACCCCCAGAAAGGATAACGACGACGTGACATCTAGTAATTTAAAGATTGCTAACGGCTCAAAATTTCCGATCGTCCAGTTGCATTGGCAGTGCGTTGCTTCGGTGGATATGGGTATATGTATCACATAACACCCTGTAGCTGGTGGCAGTCAACCAAAAGCAAATAAGACATCGCGCAGAGGCGAGGTACTTGGGAAGTAATAATAATTTCCAACAATTACTCGTGAAATAAAAGCAATCAAAGAAAATTTCCAATCCCACCCCAACTATATAATATGGTGCGAGGAAATCCAATACCAAGAAAATAACAATCTCAATTGTTCATCATCCTCCGAATGCGGGGGGATAGATGCGGTTCAGTCCGGTTCGTATCGCCAACAAAGAAATGCAACCAGAAACCGACCACTTTATCTGCTTTGTGTGGCTGGCCATGCCATAATTCAGGACACGCTTTCATGTGATATTTTTAAATCGTGATCGAAACGGAAGAAAGGAGAACAAACTCAAGCCAAGAACACACACATCTACACTCAGATAGAAGAGGCTCTTCTCGGTTGGAAAGGGAAAGGCACCAACTATTGTTGCATTTGCAGAGGTATAACAATTATAAAGCCGAACTCTATCCATTCAACTGAGATGGTAACATTGAATGTGCACACTGCCACTGCACATAAAGGATTTACCTTGCTCTTACCTCTTGGGGCAAAGGTGCATTTCGCATCCATCTTCGAGAAATTGTATTCTTTGTCGGTTTCTTGTGCGGCGGGAAATGAAGTTGTAGATAGTTTCCTTGGACTGGATAAAGGGGATAAGTCCCACGTCTAGTTCATCAATTAATTGAACGTAATAGATGAAAATGTTCATATAGATGAAGTCCTTTTTGTTGGAACTTATCTTGTGGTTAGGGGGGCGAACGAATGCAATCGGTTTATTGGTCCGAAAGTAACTATAGGTTCCTACCGCTGCTCTGCGAATAGAAGCAGCTTTTCATTTATGAATTAGCCGATTATTGGAATCGTAAAGATGACCTTATGGATTCAGTATTGTGTTTTGCCTTAATCCAAATTGAGGCATGGGACCGTGTTGTTAGCTGTTAGGTTTCTTGTTGGTAGATACTGGGACATTATTTTAGTTAGGATTGCTCAGTCGGCACAGTGGCTTAGTGGTTAGTGTGTTCGACTACTACTTAAAGAGTTAGTTTTTCCTTTTAGTTTTGTGCAACGTTTTTGATTGAACAAAGGCGCCTTTAAGGATGTGCTAGACAATATTAATTCGCGTACAGGTACACGAACGATATACGTGCCTCTTATTTTAAAACTTTCCTCAACATTAGAGGTATGATTTTATTATTGTTATTTAATTGTTATTTAAAACGCTTTTTTCAGATTCAGAGCATTTTTTCTGCTCTCGAAATCAGATGGCTATCAGATTGCACCGCCGCAAATGCAAAGAAAGAAAAATCTCGTTTTATGTTCCATTGGGAATGAAAAATGTGGAATCTGAAAATCCCGACGGAAAACTACATAACTTACATTTTCATTCCAAACTTCCAACTTCGTAACAATCAAATTCAACAAACGAAATATTTTCAATTGTCAGCTGTTAGTTGCACGGTTGCCGTTTTAGTGACTTTGTCACTATATCTAGTGGAATTTTCAAAAGTTTTAGTTACCTACTTTTCTAGTGACTTTTTGCAAAAACATGTTTTTCCAAATTATTACGCCCCTGGTGATGTTACATCCATGGTATTCGAGTTTGACACTTGCAAATTGCAATGAGGGCGTTCAAGTATCTAGTTTAGTAAGTCTGACAGCTGTCTGACTAGATCTATCTCGGTTGTGATTGGTTTAAATCGGTCACGTGGGCACCTGTGACATTTGACGTTTATGGAGGGGTAGCCGACGAATCTAGTCAAGAAATTCGTGACTGAGTACTAAGTTGACAGTTCGGGTATGTGGCTGACGTAGAAAAAGTGACGTTCCCGACCAATCTAGTTTTTGCGTTCAGGTTACATCTTATCCAGACCAATCTAGTCGACTTAAGATAACTAGATTCTTGAATGCGGCCAATATTATTCCAACTTGCTCGAACTGTAATGTCGCTTCCACATTCAAATGCCGAAGTGGAACGCATTTTTAGTACGATGAACATAGTTAAAAATAAGTTGAGAAATAAAATGTCAATGAAAACTTTGAACTCAATAATGCTCATCAGAAATCAAAAAAAAATAAAAAAAAAAAGTTGTCATGAATACCAACGAAATTCCTAAAAATGTTCTTTTAAGAAATAATTTTAAAAATGCCTGAGGTAAATGAAAGTGATGAAGATGAAATCGATCTATTCACATGAGAGCGAACTGCGAATAGGCGAATTGCGAACAAATCAATTTAACTGTATTTATGAATTGAAAATTGCTATTTGTTCTATCAAAAAAACATTATATTTAATTAATCTAAAATCTAGTCTAGAAAAAACATGACTCTCAATTGATTTAAACAGCTAAATTAACAATTAAAGTAATTTTCCCGCGAATTGAAAATTCGTGCCGTGAACTGTCACACTTTATTCACAATCCACACAAAGCAGTCGTGATCCACAAACCCACGAATGAAAAATTCGTTCGAACTTAACCTTTAAAAATGAAACTGATACGTGGGTATCTGCGACCAAAAAAAGTTTTCATGTGAATGAAGTGTCAGAAACTACGAATATTCGCGTGTTCTGTTCGCAATTCGCTCTCATGTGAATGAAAAAAAATAAAATAAATAGTTGGCGCAACAGGTTCGGACTCCGGAGGGACCCTAGGCCTAGCTTTCACAACCATTCGTTTTGTGTGAGTTTTTCATTTTTGGAACGAATAGAAGGGATCTACAATTTTATGCCGACTCCAAATGGCTAATTGAGAAGCTCTTTCTAGACAGTCATACTCTCGGATGTTTCTCAGACGTTCGCGAGAGGTGGCGCAGCAGAAAAAACCTAACTTGGAATTTGGGTTTTAGCGGGATTCGAACCTCGACCCCTCCCTAAGTAGTCCAACACAGTAACCACTAGGCCACTGCGCCTCTCATGTGAATAGTCCTTAATTATTTCTGAATCTCTTTTGAATAAACTTCTAACAGGTTAATCTTTCTTCTCAAGTCGTTGACGGGTGTTTATATATATATATATTTTTTTTTTTTTTTGAAATGGTAAAAAATGATAAAGTGAGAAAAAAAAGGACTAACAATTTAATCTGATCAAAAAGAAGTCAAAGAGAAAATCCGCATCTAGGGAAGTTACAACTCCTTTTGGACGAACGTAAATATACGAGTAACTCGTGCAATATGCGAAAGCAATTTGTCAAAGTGCTGCCCGTGTCACTCTTTAGCTTCAGTAAACATTTTCGAGTGACGTCTTCTTGTGGCATACAATTCAACATCTCCGATTGAGTCCATTAAGTCCCATCATAGTTCGTTAATATTTTTTGTAAGGTTACGACTTTAAGGCACTGCTTTCGGGCGAGGCAACTGTATTTTGGCAAAGTCAAAAAACCTAAAGGGAGCACGACTTAGAATCGAAGTCAAAAAATAGATCCATAAACGAATTGCCCAATCTATGCCACCAGTCTTTACAGACTCAAGTATTATTAAAAATATTGACAGAGCGTGCCTGCTGTGAAAGGCTTTGGCCGCATTCAAGAATCTAGTTATCTTAAGTCGACTAGATTGGTCTGGATAAGATGTAACCTGAACGCAAAAACTAGATTGGTCGGGAACGTCACTTTTTCTACGTCAGCCACATACCCGAACTGTCAACTTAGTACTCAGTCACGAATTTCTTGACTACACTCAGAAAACTACAGAGCTACGATAGCCCTACTAAATGCGCCACCTCTGTTTGTGTAGGCACATCAACTGCTAACTTTGTTGCTGCTACAACCAAAAGTAAGGTGTGATGCCTTCAGTTATATGGGTACAGCACATTAACAGAGCTGCAGTAACCAACAAAATATATTTGAGGACATCCAAGTTTGCTATCAGACCCGCACACAGAGCTGCTAATACCTCTTTCCAGAGCTAATGCGAAGGCAGTGGAGGCTACCACAGCCTCTCAACAGATTTATGGTACCCATATACAGAGCTATCATAACCCCATGAAAGGCTGTCACAGCCTCTACACAGATTTATGGCACCCTCATACAGAGCTGTAACACCCTCTTGAAAGGCTGTCGCAGCCTCTAAACAAGTTGTGATACCCATATACAGAGCTGTCAGAACCTTCTGAAAGGCTGTCACAGCCTCTTTTAAGATGTATAGTAGCTACATACAGAGCTGTTAGCACCTTATTGAGAGGTTCTGACAACCCAAATGGGAAGTCCCTTATTATACTTAGCCTGATTTCCTCAGAAATTTGAAAGCTCACTGTTTGGCAGCTGTCTCTTGAAACCCGATTCATAGCTGCATTATTCGTCCTTATCTGTTGTATTTAAAAATAAAATTGAAAAAGAATCGCTGTCTTTTTTTCACTCTTGATACATTTACATGCATACAAAAATATTAGAACAGTTTCAAAAAAAATTGAACTCTTACCTGGCGAAATTAATAACGCGTCTGAACAGCGCGATGTCTTCGATACTAATAGCAGTAGAAACGAAGAAAGAGAATTGCTTAGACCAACACAGAGCTGTCATAGCCGCATGTCAGTTGTTTTCACTTATTCTACGAGCCAGAACAACCTTACAGCCTAAGCAGAACTGTACACAAAAGAGCTATCACAGCCGTATGGCAGTGCTTGTACCGTAACGACTAGGTAACGCAGCTGATAAAAGGTTGCTGGTAAGCAAACATAGCAAGCTTAGCGGGTAACAGGACATTGGTGTACGGTGTTCATACCCGACCCAAGTTAATTTTAATTAATTTTGTTAACAACCGCGTGCTAAAGAGCTATGGTAACTCTTTGTTGGCTACATTAGCCTCGATTTGGGAATGACATCCAAGACATGGGTAAGCTTGCCAAGTTATGGATGTGGAAAAGAAATTTTCGGGTTTGGTACCCATATTTTTAAATTTAGTTTTCTCAGTGTAGATTCGTCGGCTACCCCTCCATAAACGTCAAATATCACAGGTGCCCACGTGACCGATTTAAACCAACCACAACCGAGATAGATCTAGTCAGACAGCTGCCAGACTTACTAAACTAGATACTTGAACGCCCTCTTTGATTTTGAACATCTGTCTACTGCGAGTCACTCGTTCGATCAAAAACATTCTACAAATTACCATAATAGTAGGCATACTCTGTATACGATCCAGGCTCCGTTTAGTTAGGGGAAGGATGTAGTATTTAATTTCGATCTATAAGCTAAACAGAGGCTTCTACTAGTGCGTTAACAACTTGGACCTGGAGCGTCATTTAGTCAAAAAGAGGACAATAATATGGTTACAGAAAAATTAGGTGTAGATGTCCTTCCTCTCAATTTCTTGAATCGAATAAATACTTGGAAAATGCTTGGAAAAATGGATCAGAGATCTGCAAACAAAGTGTTCTTTTTTTTTCTTTTCTTTTTATAATTCACTAGTGCTCAAGGGGTTTTTGTTCCCTTATAATGCTAATGCACAGCACGAGTGGAAGGGTTAATAGGGAGGATAGAGAAGAGGTACTGGTGCACATTGGTCTTAAACAATTGTGGGCTGTAATGAGAGGGGAAAACCGTGTGAGGCAATGCATTCCACATGCGTGTTTTCGGCTCACAAAAGAATCTCTATATTTTACAGTACGTCGGAAGGTAGGCTTAAGGGTGAACTGATGTGCATTCGATGTGTGACGGGTGTTGCGAGAGAATTGTTGAAGGGGCGGAATGCAGTTAGCTATTTCATATAGCTATTTCATATAGAACAAAGTGTTCTAATCACCACACGAAGTCTTAGAGAAAGGAAGTGATGTCGTATGAAAAGGACGTCTTTAAGTAGATGAATGCTTTAAAGGGTATTCAAATTCTTTGCTTTTAGGAGTGTAAATCTGGCGGTGTGAATTAAACAAAAATTAAGGCCCTTTGTGAAGATTATATCTCTAGTGTTACCAGAGTTGGCCGAGAATGCCGCGAAACACGTACTGTCGATAAACTAAATAAAAAACTTTGATAACGGAGGCACTGCCCAAAATATATATAGAACGTTAAACTTCATCAGGCTCAAACACATGAGCAGATACCTCTTATTCAACAAAAGAGCCCATTAATAGTGCACTGCGGGTAAACGCAAAAATTATCAAACACTTTGGCGACGGTTTGTATGGTTATAGCTTCGGAGTACTGGATACTGATGCCTGCACAGTACCACAAACTCCTTAATCTCTTGCAAATGTACAAAATCTATCTGATTCCATGATTGTCATGTAAATGTAAATGCTTTTAAAATTCTGTCTTTTGGATAGGATATGTGGATGTTCTCTTGCGGTCCGAAAAAAGATTAAAAAGATGAAACTGGAATGACCAGATACCTCGGTTTTTAGGTTAGTGTTTGAAGCAGAACTATGACTTTAGTACTAGCGAAACGAGCTACCTTCAATCTTTACAGCGGTTTGAAAGTTTTTCGCATATGTGAAAAATATATTAAAGGAGTTTCAGTATGTCTTTTAAACAACAAGCGGTGCTGGAAACCCGGACCCGCCTTGCAGTCGACGATACTGACTTTTAGACTTCTCTAAATAAATTTCGAATTCCCCTACAGTCAGCCGAGGTATGGGCACATTTTTCACCCGACTGTTGGCAGAAATACTTGCAGTCAAATGCGAGTCCACCTCCACAGTAAGCTGGCAAAAATCAAGCTTCTCACAAATCACACTTGAATTCCAAAAACGAGTTCAGGAAAACCATTGAACCATACACAATGCGCATCATGCCTTCCTTAAATTCATGACCGATTCAAGCAGTAAATCCATAAACCCACCATAGTTACAAGTCCTATTGGAATTTACATCTGCAGGGGTGCATCGCTTCATCGAGTAAGGCTAGCCCCTTGTCTATACAATTCCAGAATTCCTTCACTCATCCATTCACACACACACACGGCTGCACCACTGTGGAAATAGATTTATGAATTCGTAAAGTCGAGTCGCATGTGGGCGATGATGGGGGTATTTATAATTTCATTACAGATCCCGGACGATTCACATTTCCATATACGACCGACGGACGATGAGCGCAATCCACAAAACAGTTCAATGGTAATTCTAATAAGCCGGCCATTAAATCCTCATTAAAAATAAACATCTTCTCGTCCATGCCCCAGCTCATTCCGTCTGCGTCCGATGCTCTGGTCTCCATTCCTAAATAAATCAGAGCCGACGAACCACTTCATTGCCTGATGTTACTGGCTACTCGAGGAGGAGCATCGAAGAACAATTCACATTTGTTTAATCATCATCCACGATGATGATGCGATGCTGATGCTGATGATGTCGATGGATTCCTAATCGCATTTAGCTCTTCAATTCAGGCGAGCAGTCGGTCGTAAAAGTGGAAAAACACATATATCCACAGCCACACTCTTGTCCTCTTTCTCATGTATATTATGGTCGCACAGATGAGAGATTGCCCTTGCTTTCGTCGAAAGGGAACCGGCAGAAAAAAATTCCTCCAACGAATGAACACCGGATATTAAACATTTCAAAACAATTCCAAGATTATTCCTTAACGGCTCTCTGTCATGACAACGACTTATACAGCACAACATGCATATATACTCCAGAATCTAGATCCAGACCTTCAAGCTTAGGGATTTCTCATATTTTTCAGTGAGAGAGCCTTTAGCCTGCCGCACCACAGCGGTCCGAATATAGTCGACGAGGAGTTTTATTACTCATTGTGGGATCATTGTAATGAATTACGTTCAGCCGAGTTAATCCCTGGAAATGTGGGGCGACCTTTGTATGGGGTGCACCCGTGCACGCTGCAATGGGATGGGAATCGATGGTTCCCTTTCGGTATTAATTGCTGACATATGCATCGGCATCGGCATCGGTACTGGTATCGACATCGCCATCGGCATATGGCATGGCCTTGATATGCCAGTGGCACTTCTCAGGTGTTGTTATGACAATATAAATGTGTATGCTGTTGTAGAAGGATCAAATCGGATCAACAGATTTTTGTTTTGACAAGTCGTGGTTTTATGGGACAATTTTAATGAGGCCGCAGTCAGGCTTAAGATATTAAGATGGAAGCGGTGTTTTTTCGGTTTTTAATCCTTCGAGAGATGAGTAGAAGAAGGCGTTCTTTTAAGGAGAGGTGAAGAGCACAATTGGCATAGGGCTTTGGACTATGTTTGGTTGAAGTGGCTGCCGGCAAAAGCTGACACATTCAGAGCATTGTACGGTCGCGTATGATGTCACGGGAATTTATGTGAAACTCATTGAACCAAGACTTTGAAAGTTGGAGTACCTACTTCTTATTAGATGGTTGTACGGCCCTCCCTCATAGTCCATACAGCTCCTACAAAACTCTTTTTGAATATACGCCAACCAAAATGCATGCTTGTGCATAAGACAATGTCCAGTGTCCAGTGATAGCGTTCTGTTCATGTTTTCTGTCTAGAGAGGTCAAACTCTTATAGCCTAATCCACTTTTTTGCTAGATATGTTGTACCGCTGGCTGACCTAAAGCGGCGCAGGGTCATAAGTCCACAGACTAAAAGTCCACAATGGTCTTTTGAGCCACCTGGGTGTGTTATAAGTCCACAACTGACTTGTGAGTCAAAAGTTCACACAAAATTCTTGTGGACTTTTGACTCACTGATTGTGGTCTTATAGTTCAAAATTCTAGTATAACTACATTTTTGTGGTATTTGCAATTTGAAAATTAGACACAAACTACAAGCAAAAGACCGCGCACCCAGCCCGTATTCCAAAAGAAACCGAAGCAGGGGGGTTGCAGGGGGGCAGCATGCCCCCCAATACACATTTTATAATACAATGGTAGCAATTCGCGTGCGCCATTAAATTATAAAACATTCCCATACTTTTTGAGTTGTTTTAATTTATTTTTTATTGCCATATGGATAATTATGGACTTATGGCCTACTTTCATTTGAAGATTGTGAACCTATGACCCAAATTATTGTGAACTTTTGACTAACCTGGGTGGGTTATAAGTCCACAATTGATTTATGGGCTTACAAGTCCATTGTGGACTTTTGGCCTGTGGACTTAAGACCCTGCGCTACCTAAAGCAGCCATCGATAGCATCCATCTTTATCTAACCGAAGAGGTGCTGTAGTTCCATGGTTGGCGAAATAATTTTAAAACTTCACGCTTAATATTTTGTAGGTCACAATGGGTAATATTATATGCAAAATGTCTCCATTGTGAGCTGATGAAATCTAGCCTGCACTCTAAATATGATTATTATTATCGGGCAGCGTCTTTTAATTTAAATGGGTCTTTAAAAGGCAGGGTTTTTGCAGTGCCGTCTTTAACCTCTCGGGCTACCCTAGTGAGGTTTTCTTCAGCCCCGTTTATTTTTTCTTCAGGTTGTAGTATACGGTGATGGCACGTAAGTTCAGCCACCTTCAGTAGTCAGCCTCTGGAATACAAAGTACAGCACAATAGTTAATCCTTTGGTCTTTTGTCCAAGCAAAAACGATTATTCCCTTAGGTAACATTTATTTTAAGTACTTGTGTTAAATGTTAAAAATATGTTTTGCTAGATAATTAAGAGGGGGTGCTGACCTTATGAGACATGATTTTTATGATTATCCTAGGCTCAGCCCCCTCCGCCTGACGACTCCGTTAATTTTTTGTTTTCCATAATTGAGTAGCCAAAATGAATGGATACCTCTATCTGTCTTGATTCTCGCAAAAATTGCGATCAATTTTCTTTCCTTTTCAGTAGTCAGCCCACCTACATTTACATGGTACATTTACTAGGCTATGAACGACAAGGTTCTTTTAAACGTTCTCCAGTTGTCAGCCCCCTTGTTCTTATGAAAATGTGTAAATTAAATTTGTGCCGATTACTGGAGCTGAGGGCACTGACTACTCCCAAATCATACCCTTTCCTCTTATTTTGCAAACAGTTTGTATTAGGTAGCTCAAATACTTAATGTAAAAAGTGGATCTCTAGCTTTAGTATGTGGACCTTGCTCTAAAGGCCTCCTCAAACTCCTACGCCACAGACAACAGTCCGAATTGTCCCACCCTATGTGGATAGTATTTGAACATAGGCTATTCGACCTGCGAACTAGGCGATAAGTGTTTCTATAGAAACTCAAATACAGGACTTTAACTTTCCAACTTTAAACTGATAAACTGTTGAGCCAGGAAAAAAGAAAAAAAAGAAAAAACGTCAGTCAAGTCTCAGTCCGAGTGCACACTTTTTTTTGTAATCAAAGTTCTTCGGTCGCCTCCCTCTATTAAATATTGTTCTTTATGTTCCACCATGTTTCTTTTAGAAAAAAATACAACCAAACTGCCTTCATCAATCAATTCACAAATTCGCACTTCATTCAGAGTCTTCCGTTCCCCATACCCATGCTACATGCGTACTTGAAAATTCCCTTTTATTTTGGTTTCTTCAAAATAAAACACAAAAGAAACAAAGCGAAATGTAAAACCAATGAAGCCGCACCGATGCTGGTCTTCCCCCGGTATTCATTCTTTATCCGGCAGATCAGATCGCCTGACCGATCATCAACTTTGATCGAAGAGTACCGGTACCGGCATGTTATGTCCAAATATCAAATGTCGAGATTTCATCGCATGCCGATTGGATACGATTATTTTGTATTTTTGTGTCATCATCGTGTTGAGGAAATTATTTTGGAATGACAGTTGGAACACTTCTCACAGAGATAATGCCATATGGAGATTGGGTTACGTAAGACTGTGTGTATCGTTTTATTAAGACATCGGGGTCTGTTTCAAAAGTGCGGTTGCTCTGTTCGTTCGGTAGTGTTGACATTTGTGACAGTTATGCGACGGTAATGGCCGACACTTTGTGTCAGTTTTGTTTAATTAATGAGATTTTGTTTGGTTGGATATTTTTCTGAGTATCTTATAACTGAATATCGCAGAAGATATCTATAATTATTGTCTGGAGCTGCAATTAGGAGTCTGCGGAGACTGGAGAGAGCCGTTCGTAATTTTTTGTAGATGTAATTATTTGAAGAAATCGTTGAGTCAATTGGACTTACAAGCAACACGTTATTATGAACACAAAAGGTAATACTTTGAGGTAGGTATCTACTTTTGGGATGAACGCGAGTCGAGAGGACTTTTGACCAGGGTTGAATTGCCGTATCCATGATCATGAAATACGTGACTAAATTTGCTATTGTTTTGCTTTTAAGAACTACAAAGTTCAGTGACGTATGGCTCGCCCACGGATGCTGTAATTCGGCCCGTGATTAGGAAAAACCTTGCAATTGCGGACAAAGGAGGTAGAGGCGGAGGGAGACATTTTGTCCTCCATTCAAACTGATAATTGGCGGCAGCAGCTCATGACTTTCAAATATGACTTGAGAAACACTTATTTCAAAGTTTTGTCAAATCAAATGTTATTTGCGTGCCTATTTCGGTTTGCAGACACGGCGAACATAGGAATAGTCAGTTTCAAGCCACTTGAGGCAAAATTCATTTAACTTGCAAATGATCTGTAGCTACAAGAGTATACTCTGAACAAAAATGTATATTTGGCAAGACCACAGCTAGGAACGGAGAAGCTAGATATACTTTTCAATTCTACAGCTTTACAAGTTTTAAAAACTCTTCTTTTTTTTTTCCTAAAAGATTTTTAGCTGTCACTTGGTTTCTTCTTATTATTAACTATTTCACTGACGTTGTCGCCAACTATCCTATAGTTGGTTAGTCTCGACTCGACACCATCTAGTATACAGACGGTTCTAAGATGGAATCAGAGACTAGCTCTGGAATCTACGGTGAGTAAAACCAGGTGAACTTGTCAGTCAGCCTTGGGAAAAACTTATCCATGCTGAAGTCCTTGCAATCAAATATTGCGCTAGAATAAATCTAAGTTCTAACACACGTGGAAAAACCGTATTCATATTCTCAGATAGCCAAGCACCTCTCAAAGCTCTTGACTCATCTGTCATCATATCCAAACTCGTCTTAGAGATATTCTCAACCATATATGAACTTTCTAAGAAAAACCTAGTTTTCCTCCACTGGATTCCAGACCATAGAGGATTTGAGGCTAACGAATCGGCTGACTCACTAGCTAAAATGGGAGCAACCACTGCACTTATCGGACCTGAACCCTTCTGCGGAATCAGTTAAAATCATTTCAGGAACTACATCAAGAACCAATCTCGTATTTCGTATAGAGCCTAACGAAATCTGGCAAAATACAGCTGGGCAGAATTGCTCCAGAATATTTTTCCCCAAATTCTCCTCCAGAAAATCACTCTTCTTGATTAATCTGGATAAAAACAACCTGAGCATACTAACAGGAATAATCAGTGGCCACGGTCGCATGAGAAGACATCTTCACCGCATTGGCGTCTCACCGGATCCCATCTGTAGACTTTGTCTCAAGAGTGACGAATCCTTTTCTTCACATAATCACAGAATGTCCGGACCTTTGTCGTCTCAGGTAAAACATCCTTGGTGATGAAATCGTTATTTCAGCATCTCTTACGAACATACACCCAGAGAAGATCCTTGCCTTCCTGACGGTCTCTGGAGTCAAAAACATGTCTCTAAGAATTTACCAGGGAAGGCTTCTTAGAGGAGCCTATTGTGCTCCTCTAAGAAGCCGCAGTGCTAGAGCTCATTTAAGGCTCTCCCGCCTACAATCTAATAGCTGGTTAAAATATTCGCCAACGTACCCAATAAATTGCATCTTGCAAATATTGCAATTGCAATTTCCAACCGAATCCACTTTCCAATGTTCACTTTTCGTCATCCGCCTACCTTCGATGACAAACGTAAATTATCCACAAACTACAATCCATAAGTTCACTTTGATCCACAAACTCCTTGTGTAAACCCTGTCAACAAATTGCTTTTCCATTTTGATCCACAAATTGCTCGTCCACTTTGATCCACAAGGTGCAGGTCCAATTTGTCCACAAATTTCTTATCCACTTTCATCCACAAACTGCTAGTAAAGCTAGTCCACAAAATGCAATTTTGATCCAAAAACTGTTAGTCCACTTTCATCCACAGCAGCGGTTCAGTTCAAATTTCTACTTTGCATTGCATTTCTTAATAAGCTCCACATTCCACAATCATTTTCGTTCATTTTAACGGAACATAATTGTAGTTTCATCTCTCATCTCAACTTGAAACTTGAATCTTTGAGGTTTGAGCATGAGCTGAAGATGATGAGCACTGAGCAGAAGACGAATGCTTGTGGGTTGTGGAATGGATTCTTTGAAGTCTCTTCAATGTGTGGAAACTGGCATTTATTGCATTCATTTCATGTCAACAAAATTCCGATGAATTCGTCCAAATGGAACTGGAATGTAGAACAAATGGTTAGAGGCAGCGCTCACTTTATGCGACTAAAGTTGCATTTTTCCCCTTTTTCTATCTCTGTCCCCAATGAGACCACTTTTTCAAAATTGTCCAGATTTGCCCCTTTTTCTGAATTTCGTTGAAACTTTGTCGCATTTAAAAAAAAAATGTTTTTTTGTATGAAACACGGAATATTTCATCATAAATAATTCATTAAACTAGTTCACAGCTAATTGGGATCTGAATGCATCCTTTTTCTATCAGCTGCAATAATTTAAGCCATTAGCCTTTAGCCATCGTTCATTCAATGCATATACAATAATAAGATAGAACGAGATGTGTTAAAGTTCTTAGACCCTTTTGTAATTAAGTCAGGGGAAGAGATTTTATATTTTGACCTTGTTTCTGCATTCAAAAATTTAATAAGTGAACCCGAAAAAGTTGTCGAGGAGTTGAAAGTTTTGGAAAATAAGGCAATCCAACACAGAAGAATTTTGGTTTAAAATTGGTCAGTTAAAAAATCATCTTGATGAGCATATGTTCCCAAATTTATTCCGATTTGTTAAACAAGTTTTTACACTTCCACACAGCAGTGCAAGTGCGGAACGATTTTTTTCAAAATTAAACCTTATGAAAAATAAGCTCACAAATTCTCTGAAAGTGTCTACTTGTCAATCCAAACTTTCGGCTCTAAATTTACTAACTGATCAAAGTTTAGAAGATTGGGTGCCAGATTGGGAGCTCATGAAAGAATATAGAGACAAGGTCACAAATAAATAAAAGCCAAAAGTGAAACTTAATATATACTACTACTAAGACTGATTTCTTAATGACTGAATTATTTAATTTATTTTTGTTATATTTATGGGTTGGACCCATTATAATTTGTTATGTAGTTATGTTACATAAACATTTTAATAAACAGAAAAAAATAGTTAATTAAGTTGTTTTTTTGGTTTTTCTGCCATTTGTCGACAGGTTAGTATTGCCCCTTTTTGAATGGAAATCCCCTTTTTTTTGCGACTTTTTCAAAATCTTCGAAGTGAGCGCTGGTTAGAGGTTGTTAGACTATTCAGCTTGAAAGAGAATTTGAAAATGAATTCCATTTCCTTGGGCTTTGCTAATATCCTAGGCTAAAGGCTACTTGCGCGTTGCTCCTATAATGGTTCGGTTGTCGTTGACTCGTCTATTTTCATTTTAAATCCCAACTAGTCTAATAGTGAATAGGACACCGATCCGGATTCCGGAAGGGAGTTCTAAAAGAGAACATAATCAACAAACAACAAACATCAAATTGTTGAATCTCTCCTATTTGGATGAATGTTTACTAATTCCAAATTCCAATTCATTCTAACCGGTCTTTTCGGAAACCATAGTCACCTGACATGGACAGTGGGATTTTATGTCTGCTTTTTTGAAACTGCAAAGTTATACCTAAATACACTTTTTTTTTTAAATTAATTTTAAAGTAGTACCTACTAAGGTTACCTAGGTTAGGAAGGTACCGGTACAGTGTCCAGGAATCATACATTTTTCTATTCGTTGTTGACCATAATTATTCGAGGATATTAACATGGGAAATTGAATGTTAAGGGAAAAGGGAGGGTTCTACCTTCTACCTCCTGGCTCCTGCGTCGGCTCCGATTCAAAATTGGATTTGAATAGAGCATTTGAAACGAAAATGAACTTTGAAGTTGGAAGTTGGAAGGAACTCGCAAATCCACCTTTAAATTGGTCTAATTATCTGTTTTAAGAGATAACAGATAAGAGACAACCCGTTTAAACTCGGTTCGAATCTTCGCTACATTTAAAATGAAGTTTCCTTGTGGATGAGAATGAGAATGAGAAGTGAGAAATGAGAACGAGAATCGAGAAGTAACATCGAAATGAACTCTCTCCTTCATAGGAAGAAGAGCGATGAGTTAGTTCTCTACTCTGTTGGTTTATTTACTGCTGCAAATCATCTGGCAACGAATAAACTTGGGGGTAAATATCCTTCGTGAATTGTAACACTGAACGTGGGAATATTGATACTAAACCCGATTTATCCTCTTACAGAGTATAGCACATTTGCGCGCATGTTTTTCATAAATACTCGCGAAGCCTTGTGCTATCTCTTTTCCATAAAATCGCTAAAATCATTTAAATAAACTGTCTAATTTGAAGTTGGCCCATGTTCATGTTTTGTTAACAAATCTAAATTGCATTTGCTATTGTCAAAGAACTTGTGTATTGAGCGCCTGTTTCAAAAATAAAATAGCAGAGGGCTGCATTCAGTATAAGGAAAAAAAAAAAAAAAAAAAACATTATGATGGCGGTTGATTAAATTCGCTGTCCATTGCGCAAATCCGCGGCGGGCTCTCTTTGCATTTGAATCAACTTCTCCGAATGAATCTATAAATAAATTTATTTTTCTTTTATATGATGTAGCAAGCTAGCAAGAAGCATAGCAAAAGCATGTATCGTGTAGAGATAGAGCAACGACCATGCCGCCATGCGTACTTCATTCTTCATCCCACAAATTGGTATAAAATAAATCCAGCTTTACAGAAAACAAAACAACTGCAGGCAATAGATACCAGTGGGTACGTCGTACGTATGCCATTGCCATGCCAGCCTGAGTGCTTTCGGTTTGCCTTACACAGAGATAGGTACACAATTTTCTTTATAATACTGTCGTCGACTTAAATTCAAAAGAGAAGTGAATAGTGAACCTCACCATTGCACATGTACAGTGTGTGTATCCATGTTTGTAAACATCAAACACAAACCGACAAAAACGACAAACACAAACCATCATTTCGACCAGTTGTTCTTGTTCTCCTCTCAATCCACAGGGAAACTGTAAAAACGAACACAAAATTCATCCCTGTTCAGAGATACCACTATACCAGATAAAGATAACACACTCGATTCCTACTCGAATCCAACACCAGAACACGAAGTTTGTTGTACTTTTTGGTTCACATCGCAGCAGCAGCAGCAGCGCTAGCGAATCGCATGTATACGATTTAGTATTGAATACTTCGTCGGTTTGTTGGGACGTCCGTGTCCTGACACTACTCGTGGCAATTTACTATGTAATCGCGTTTTCTTCAGTGTCTCTAAAAATCCAGCAGTCCCTTAAGAAAATCAATTAAAAAAAACCATTAAATGGCCTTTTGCAAAAAACGCAATTCGGATTAAAAACTACGACACCTGTTAAGGGAATAGTTTTTTTTTTGTTACAAATATTCAAGAATAGGTACATATCGCTACCAAGTAAAAGAAAAAAAAACGAGATTTTATCAAAGAAAACAAGGATATTCCTTAGTGTTTTGTTCGTTGTTCCTATAGGTACCTCTCTATCTATATACCCTCACACTAAAAAGCATCATTTTTTGCACCTCACTTTTATTGTTCTTCTCGGGCCAGTTTCTGCAGATATAAATCGACGAGTGCGTGTTTTTTTTATGTGTGCAAAAAGCGATTAATTAACAGATAAATCGATTTCGGAATCGCAAGTCTAATTGATAATATCCGTTTTGTTCCTTTCCCGAGGGTGAACGATTCTTTTATTTCATCTTTCCTCCAAGGAGCATATTATACATAAATTATAAACGGGAAAACTCGACGTTTATAGTGCGCAATTCGTGTGAAAATTTTAAATCCAATCAAGTGCATTGTTTTAGAGAAAAAAAAAAAAAAAAAAAAAACCCCGAGCGGAGAATGAGTGCAAAATTGTCCCAAGTGCAAAGATAAGTGTTTATAGTATTTTTTCGAATCTAAGAAAAAAAAAGAAAAACCGAAGGATTATTCCGAAGGATATCAGTGGATTGCAATGTTTCACATCGTATAGTGAGCCGAAATGGAATTTTATCAGAAACGATTGTTTTGTTGAGCAAACACCACACAGCAGCAGCTGCACTCAGGATCGTTGGAATAGAATGTAGGTAACAATAACAACCAACCCTTAATGTGACGTATAATATTTTGGTGTACACAGCCACGCGATGATGGGCAATTGTTTTGATTATATTTGCTGCTATTGTGTAAAATGATGCAAATAGTGCAAGTAGGTAGGTATATCGTATATAGGGGGATCATTTAAAATATCGCTTGCTATGATTAGGTTCAATCAAAATAAGTGACCCGCTGGAAGTCGGCCTTCATTTCATAGTGTAAAATGGGCATGGCGGATTTCGCATTAATGCAGTTTGAGTTGTGTGAGAGGTTGGGCTCTGATGGTGCAGTTTAGGTCGTTTCCATAAAAGCGTGAGCCTCTGTTTTAGAGTAGGAATGATTCAACCAAAAGTTCAACAGTTAAACTCTATCGTAGGTAGGTAGATACCTTTATCGGTCTATTATTGTTTAGATGCGTATTTTTTGTACCTACCATTGTTTAGTTGCAGTTTTTATTTTTACTGGTTGGTCAACGTTTCATTAACGTTGAAGCCGGCATTAATTTTAAAATATATCGGCTTCAATTTAAGGGTAGCAATTGTGCAAAACGTACCGTATAAAGTGACTCCAATGGCGCAATATGTATTTTGGCTCGACATACCTACATACATTTTACTGCCCGGTACAGAGTGTAAAAAAGAAATCCTTCGAGTTTGAGGACATTTTTCCGATCGCCGTAATTAATCGGTAAAAATAGCATATGCCAAAAATGTAACCAAACCTCCTAGTGGTTGAAATTACAAAGGGTTGTCAGAAACAAGTTTTCGGCTAAGAAAGGCACGTAACTGCCATTACCATCAGAGGTTTTCAAATAGGCAAACTTGTAAGAAAATCACAAGCCATAGGTACGCCTAGGCCGTCCTTAGTGACTTGATGATAAATTTTTAAAAATCCCTACCTACCTAGGTACTAAGAAGATAAAATTTGGTCCTCAAGTGAATTGGAGCCGACCGTGAAAGTCTTTCTATGATCAAAAATGTAGGCTACAATGCAATTTGTAGATACCTACCTAGGTACTTTACTTTGATTCAATCCTACATAATTTCAATTTGCCAAATTTGTGGTATGAAGTTCAGTAGTCACTGAGACAAATTTAAAACGATAGGTATGAAGAAGACCGGCGGAGTATTTTGTATTAAATTTTAAATTAAATTTGAAACTAAATTTGCGACGGTTACAACTGATTTACGTAAAAAAAAAGTTTCTTTCAACACCTGAGTTTAGTCGGTCTTGATTCTTGGTTCAAAGTGATGTTGCATAGGTAGGTAGCAGTCGAAAAGACCCTACGATGTTGGACCCACTGTAATGTTCTTCATTTAGGTATAAGTAGGTACCTACGCCGTTCTTTTTTATTCGCCAAAGTCGCTACCGATAAATTTAAAGGCTGATGCTATTCGCACGACGTTCGAGACACGGCTACGTAACGAAATGTCAAAGTTAAATCGCGTAAAACAGTGGTATAAGGGCCTGTACGTGCCAATAGCCACTTTGAAATTTAAAAGCACGAAATGCCGTAGGTATTTAGGTATACGAACTTTAGTTTAGCTAAGTTCAATTTCAAGTATTTTTGCTTTGGAAACTTTAATTCTTTCATTTAAATTTTTAAATCTTAAAATGCTATGTCCCCCGGTCCGAATACGCAAACAATTTTTATTCCTTCTATTCATGATACATTTTTCTAACTAAAAGTGTTTGTTTCGAAGTGAAATTGGATAATAATTTAAATTGGAAATTCAAACACGTCCTTGTGATTTGTAACAAATCTACACGGCGGCCTTTTAAATTCAAGTGTCTTCCAAAAATTATAAGGAAGCACTGAAATAATTTCCTATACCTGAATTAACGTACAGTGGACCTCCAATAACGAATGATAGGTATAATGTTTGACATCATTCAGTATATCGACCGCGTTCGTTATATCGATCGACTTTTTATTATTAAAAAAAAAGAGGTGATTGGAAAATATGTGTGTAAAAAGGCTTTATTTGATTTAAAATGGAATAGATGATGGTCCTTTTTTTTTTTTTTAGATGATGGTCCTGGCCTTTAAATTATTCATAGCAATTCGTGGGCATAATTCGCTATAATCGCTTATTCGTTATAATGAACGTAAACGGCCACTAAAAGTGTGTCCTGTTATATCGCCTCCCTTACAAAATGAATAGGAATTCCAACAATCGGACTGAGAGTCCATTTTTGTCAGCTTACTCTTATGCACAATTAATAAAATATAATAGGGGTATTCACGATGCGGTGTAACAGACTTAGTAAAATTGAGAAACTTTATTATTTTTTATCAGATTGTGAACACACTTTTTCTCATCTATAGCAAAACTGAAAAAAATGTCAGATCCAATTTACCAATTGACATTTATTCTGAAAAAAAAAAAAAACTTTTAAAAAGCGAACAAGAAAAACGATTCAATGTTTATTGGAAGATAATGGAGACAAAATTATGTTATTTAATTAATATAACATAATAAAAATTATGATTTTCCCTTCGGTTTACATTCTCTTTATTTTTTCCGATAGCTGCACGCAGGAATTAACAATTTAGCGAACTGTCAACTTGATAAGGCTACTCTGATGTATTTTTCGGTTACAATAGGGTCAGGGTATAGATAAAGTGCAAAAGTGTAGCGAAATTTTTGTCAGTATATTTTGTTGTTGTAGTGCGAAAAAAAGTTGCACTTTCGTAATGATACAAGACCAGTTGCACCGGATCGTGAATACCCCTAATATATTGTAAAAGTGGCTTCCGAATTTGACAAAATGTATTTGCAGCCCTTGAGTTTTTTTTTTAACAGGACAAAGATGTTGCTCATTTGAAGGATACGAGTATTATAATACATAACAAAAAAAAAAAGTCCTCAATATATACTTTGTAATCCTAAAAAAATGTGTGTGCATTTCAGGGAGTCGCTAGTTGTACTCACCCAAAAGCATTTAATTTTTTTTTTATCTAACACCTAAAGTGACACAAAAACCGTGTAAAAATGTTTTATATTAATCGGTGACAATTATTACAGTTAAACATAATAAAAGTGTAACCTTCAATATAAAAATATAACCATCAGTCAAAAACAGCGAGTGGAAAGTTCGTCAGAACTCACACTTGATACCTACTGCAACTATATGTAGAATCCGACGGATAAAATTCGCACGAATCACTGCGACTGAAAAGAAAGCAATTATGAAAATGAAATGCCAAACATTCGCACTTTCCCAGTTCGCCTATAGCACTCATATAAATTTATTCTCATCTATCATTTTATGGAAATAAAACATATTTAACAAATCATATTCATTTGTTGTTTTTTTTTTATTGGGAATCAGCTTTCTTCATCACTGTGAACCTCAAATAATTGTGTTAACAAACTGCCTCTGCTATTGCTTAATTTTTCACATTTTATATAAAAGCCAATTCGAGTTCCGATTTTTAATCAAAGAAAAATCCAAAAAATACATTTTTCATACAAATTGCACAGTTTTGTATAATACTTCTTGTCCCCGGAGCAGGGCTTTTCCTGTGCTAAAAGCAATTGTTTCCGTAAAGAAAATCTACTAAATTCAATTAAAAATAAAAAAAAATCCCCGTACAATATGGAAAATAAATTTTTACGAATTTTAAAATTTCCTTTCAAAATTTTCCAATTTTCTCGCCGTACGAACCTTCTTTAGGCGCAGACAAACAACAAAGAAAATATAGCTAAAACTTTGTTTTATAAATACCTACCTAAAGATATATTTAAAAAAAAAAATACTTTGACTACAAATTGTTACAAGTATTGTTATTATTATTACATAATTACGACATTCTTCTGTTGAAAATTTCGAACCTATTTTATAATTTAAATCCACTGAGATGTTTGGTAATCGATAGCTCTGTGGATTGTTGTCTTCCGAAAGTGTGCCTTTAGAATGTAGCCGAAATGTCAAAGTTAAAAAACTCAAAGGGAGTACCTACTATTTTATTTGAGTACATTTGCTACCCAATTGGAGACCAGGACTTCCAAATCTCAAAAATTTTACAGTCTTACATTTTTTTATTTTTTTTTTCAAATAGGTATGTAGGTACCTAGTTATTTCTTAGTTGCGACTCTAGATTTTACTAAATGTCGATTTAAATGTAACGCTTTTGTTGTTTAAAAAACAAATTTGAATGTTTATTTAAAGATTTTAAAGCAAAAAAGACGTTTCTAAGCTTTTTACCTGGGTTCTAAGGGTGATTTTTTTTTTGCCGGTTCCGTATGGATAAAATAAAAAGCCGAATATTTGTTAGACGTTTGTGTGGAAGAAACCTTGATATCTAGCCTTAAACCAAAATCATCCATTGTAAGCTATCTATTATGAGAAAAATACTGGACGAAACAAAAATATTTAAATCACAAACGATATTAAAATGATGACTCAAAAAAAAAAAAAAGATTTATTCGAAAAAGGTCTGCGAAAGTGCGAAGGGCTATTGAAATTGAAAAAGATGAACAAATATAATTAAGAAAAGGAATAATTTGTCTTACTTTTTTTTTTGTGATTTTGAGCAACATAATATATAAATTTAATCAAATACGACATCGAATATGATGTTAAATGTTATAACTTTGAATGTAGAAACTTTTGTTCATAAAAAATAAATAAATGGCTTTGTTCGTTAAACAACACCAATAAATGTTACCAACTACGGTCGAGGACATTATTTGTTGAATGCCTACCTAAGTACAGACAACTTTTTCTAACGTTTAGCTAATCTACCTATAATTCTCTTATTTGAAAGGGCACTCCGGCTGATAGATAGACCAAACTTATTGAAAATAATACTTTTAAGATTAAAAATAAATATCTAACCACAACCATTGATAAGAGAAACTTTATATGAAAAATCGTTCCCGTCGACATAATAAATCGCAGAACAAGTATATAAAAACCAAGTCAAGGGTATGGTCATTCTTTTGCATTTGAAAATGCTATTGAAAATGAATTTGTTTATAAAATTACACCCTTAAAATTCGCTGCGATCGTCCATTTGTTATTTGTATTTTTGTCGATTGTTTCCTTTTATTTACTAGCTTTCTTAAATATAAAAAAATTATAGAAGAGGCCGCATTTAATGCTTTAAGGCTTAATTTTTGTTGTTAGTCATCCCACTTCACCAAACTCATATAAACACTTTTTGATGTATAAAAATTGACCGTAGGTTCATTTTGAGTGACAATAAGTTGATTCACAATTTTACATGCACTTACAGGAATAAGTTTATTCTTAATTACAATTTGTGCCTACTTATTAAATAGACATTAAAAACCACCATATAAATATGTACCTATCCCTAAACAAATTTGTTTGAGGCTTGTTAAAATACATTTGTAAAGGTAGTTTCTTTAGTTTTAATTTAAAGTTGGTACCCAGTTTCTTCGAATATGTATGTTGAATATTGTATATTGTCGCTGCGTCGATGTGGTATTTTAAATTTCAACGAATTTTAAATCAAGTCGGACAGCGGACAGTCGAATTGAACCAGATGTTTTATTTTCGAAAGATTCACCTTACTCAAGTCGTAGATTCAGTGTAAAAAAACCTGCCACTAGTTTTTAAAAAGTAACTCATATACCTATAATATTAAAGAAAAATCTTCACCATTCCCTTCAGTTTCGTTACCAATAGGTCGCCAAGTCTTCACATCGTTGTCAACGTACTGTAAAAAAAAAAGCTATCGACCACCTAAATTACCCGCATAAACTAATAAGTGTCAAGTAGCCAAAGTGCTTATACTCTAAACGTATATCATGTTAATCACCAGATAAACATCTATCATACGGGTTTTTTCTGTCATGCTGTGAGGTAATAACTTCCTCAAGTTGAGTTTGAATTCGTTTAAGTGGGACATTTGTCATACTAGACTGAAAATCCGCGTAACAAGTGTTCGTATATTTATATGTAGGTACTTGAAGACCTATCCAAATAAATTTCAGACTATTTCTGTATATTTACCTACGTGTGCTTAATACCAGTGTTTAACTTCCAAGCGATCTGATTGTGACATTCAAATTCTCCCATCGACAACATGTGGGAGATTAGGATTTTTCTAATTTAATTTTGCTAATCCGCACTATGCATGCCATGTCACGAGTTGTGTGATAAAATTCAAATGAAAAACAAACCCACCAGCAAAGCAATTTTTCTTCGCCTCCTGGATCGATACCACTACCATCAGCCATCTATCTACCTGGGTAACATTTTTATCTCTCATTTTTCACCTTAACCATCAACCATCACATACTAGTAAAGAATACCAAGCCAACACCCGGCATCGTACATTATATAGAAAAAAAAAAAATATCCCAAATTAGTAGAGCTCCCTGAAAAAGGACACCAACTTGACAGATTTACACCTTAACATACCTCGTTTATTTTCCGTGAGGGTGATTTATGACCTGCTCGCAAAAGACAAAAGACAAAAGAAAAAAACTCAACGACGTCGAAAAGAAGGATATAATGCCATAAGTATGTCCTGAAACGATTTCATTGTGCAAATTGAAAGTAAAAAAAAAACACCAACAACAGTGTATAAGTAGGTAATGAAATCTTCCGCTGTTGCCTTTGGTTTTCATTAGGATTCATTCATGACACTTAAAATTTATACATTTTACGTATCCATTATTTTTGCGATGGCTATATGTAAATTATATGTATAATAGGGTGGCTCGATTGATAAAAAAATTGTATGAAAAAAATTTTTTTTTGTTTGATCGTGTTCGGGCAGTATAGAAAAGATGTCATAGGAGTCCCTCAATAGGAATCCAAAATATTTTAAAAAAATTCCAAATTTTAATACTGCCCCAAGGACCTAAAAGATTTTCGAAATATGAGAAATCTTAAAAAAAAAAAATTATATAAAATCATTTAAAAAATGGCTTTTGTTTCACAAGTTAAACATAAAATATAATTTAATTCCGTTTTTTAATTCTAAACAAGATTTCAAAATTTTGTAATTATTTGTTTAACCTTTGACTTTTGATTTTTTTGATTCTTCTTTAACTTTTCATTAATAATATTTTTTTGTTATTTGCTTTAAGTGTTCTTAATTATCTTTCATAATAAAATTGAAACCACTACTAAAAAAATATTTTTTTTGTGCGAAAAATTAATCTTTCTTCCAGTTTTGTCCTGGTTTCATGAGAAGTTTCTATGACCTTGGGGCAGTATAAGATCACAATTTTTTTTCAAATTTTTAATTTACCTGACATCATGATATATAAAGACAACTTTTGGGTAGTGCCCGAAGATTCAATTTGAAAAAAAAAAAATCGAGCCACCCTAATGTATAAGGATATACTTCCAACTTGCTGTTTGACATGGGATCTTTTGTTGGCACTTTAAACGTTATAGTTTGCCGCACCTTAAATGTAGGATAAAGTGTGCTAATTCATCAACTCCCCCACTTGGAAGTCAAGTGAGTTTGGTCAACGAAAAAAGACTTGACGCGAACACGAACATACAAATGGAGGAAACTCTTTCTACTAGAGATGGTTTTTAATTTTATTATTTCAGTAGGTTGTGCCATTTTAAAGTTTACAGAATAACTTAAACTCGATCGTTACAATGGCTCTAATCGTCTTGAACAAATTTTACTTATATCCATATGAATTTTGCAAATTAACAGTCATGAAGTCATGACTCATACATTTGGTGCTGCCAGACCTGCAAACCAATTGGCGTTAAAAAAGTGCTTTCAATTTTTTAAATGATTTTGTTTGAATCCAGGCGCTTTTCGACAACCTGTACAAATACTTCTGCAAATACAGGGATGCGGTAACCATAAGATTTATTTTTTTTACTTCGCTTTACTCAACACCCTTTATTTTTGGTTATATATTTAAGTTGATTTTGTGATTTTTAGAAATGATTTGCT
This sequence comes from Cheilosia urbana, assembly GCA_946477585.1. Classification (NCBI taxonomy): domain Eukaryota; kingdom Metazoa; phylum Arthropoda; class Insecta; order Diptera; family Syrphidae; genus Cheilosia; species Cheilosia urbana. The sequence continues at coordinate 38,781,439 of OX297854.1, forward strand.
AAAAAATGTTAAAAAAGCGTAGAACTCTGAATCGAATTTTTGAATGCGATTCAAGGGAATTGTGTTTAATATATAAACAATAAGGAATCACACTTTGGTCAAGAAAGAGATATTTTTGGGAGAGTTTTAGAATTTTACAGAATTTATAAAAAAAAAAGGTACTGACAATATTTTAAGATTTAAAAAATTAAAAGACTTGTAATATTTTAAAATACCTATACTGGTAAAATGTTAAACCACTTGTCGATAGCAGGCTATAGAGCTAAGGAATTGCAAACAGGTCCCAATAGCACTTACCGTAGATTGTTCAATGCATTTTTTTTAAAACTATAAATATAACAATCTTCTATTTTTGTATTTAAAAATCTTTATTTTATAAAACAGACTGACGTTCGTGTGTGCATTTTGGGCTTGATGGATTCGTATTGGCCCAAGGAAGCACATAGGCTTTTTTGTTGCGAAAATAAAACTTTAACTTTAATGAGAGGAAGTAGGAAATGAAACTGCTTATGGGGAACCGCACTTTGCAAAAAATAGACTATATAGAAAAACGGGTAGTGTCACTTCCAATAGGAAAAAAAATATTTAAATTATATGAGATCTTAGCTTTTAAAGCCCTAGTGCTATAATCTTTTTTTTTTATATATATAATTAATTTATGTAACAACAAAGTTATAATAATAGTATTTTAGGTCTGTTCCCTTACTCTCTGGTTCAATATTGGAAATATGTCACATTTCTCGCATTGCGGGAGAATTCGCTAATCGAAATAAAAGAAAAGAAAAAAAGAAATGGAACGCGTTGCAACACAAATTTGGAAAATGTGATTTCAAGGCGGGGTTATTCAAATATCATTATAAGAAAACACAAATTTATATATAAGACTAAGATTTGAATTGTTTTTATTGCAGAAATTAAAAAGTTTAATTCTTTTGCTTCTTACGTCTATTTTAAAGCTATGCACTTCGATACTCCTACAAAGTATAAGTAGATAAAATTAAATAAAGAACTCAGTTACAAAGAGCATTTGAAAGATTTGACAATCATCTCTCAGCAATAACCAACTAGCCCAAAGAAATTTCTTGGGCTCATATTTGCAGGTTCTTTATGGAGGGGAAATGTTTTGTTCCCTTTTTCGCCCTCTTTTGCCCAACTTTTGCTTAAGAAACGCAGTTTGACTAAACTTGGCGAATGTGCTCGAATGCATTAGGGAACAGACCTATTATTAAACTAATTTGGCGGAACGAAAGCTAGTAAAAAATGAAATCTATGCGAGACAATAAAAGTACAAAGATGTCCGCTTCTGTATGAGACTTCTGTGCGGATGAGTGAAGAAGACAAATATGGATTCCCATTTAAAATCCCATTTAATTTACTACGAATGGCATTCTCCTCTCTCAGAAGTTCCCCAAGGTTCTGTGGTTGGTCTAATACTTTTTTTAAATTATTATTTACTCGGTTTTCTTTAAAGAAATACCGCCTGAAATTAAATACATAATACATTTTAAGGTCTTCGAGGTGAGTGATTACAATGAAACAAACACAGTCAACTTGTAAGTTTGTTGTATGGTGGCAGGCAGTTAAAATCAAAAACATAAGCCGATTTAAAATTCTTTAAAAACGCATACTGTTCTTATCTTCTTTGCAATATTTGCGACCTCTGCAGGGTCCTAATACTCTGCGTTAAAAATAGCTCGAAATCCACTTGCAAGCTGGAATGTTTACTTGTTTGAATTGAACACCTAAAAGGAATGCGCCGAGGCTGGAACACTTTTTTTTTTTCTAAAACCTACAGCCTTAGCTCTCCGGCCTAAATTGTAAACATGTACGTATGATAAATGTGACCTTTAAAAATGGGAGAATTAAACCCTTAGCGGTAAACAAATGTATGAGAATGGAAATCATATTAAGTTGCGTAACTAAAACAGTAGGCGCAGTGGCTTAGTGGTTAATATGTTGGACCGCTAAGCGAGGGGTCGAGGTTCGAATCCCGTAAAAACCCAAAATTCCAACTTAGGGTTTTTTCCACTGCGCCACCTCTCGCGAACGTCTGACAAACATCCGAGAGTATAACTGTCCTGAAAGAGCTTCTCAATTAGCCATTTGGAGTCGGCACAAAATTGTAGACCCCTTCCATTCGTTCCAAAAATGAAAAACTCACACAAAACGAATGGTTGTGAGAAGCTAGGCCTAGGGTCCCTCCGGACCTGTTGCGCCAAAAAAAAAAAAACAAAACAATAAAATTGAATACGTATGTCTGCTCTACCTTACCTATACTAGTTGATTTCCACATTCCATTCTTTCTGTTATAAATCTGAAAAAAAAAAATCGATAATTCCATGTTTTCATATAGAAAATCCACAGGCGCCCATAACGAAGTCGCTGATTTTTTTTAACTTCAAGGATATAATCAACTATTTTCATTTGTTATAGGTACAAAAAAAGTTTCTCAATTAATTTATTCAGCCCGATTTTTAATTTACGCCTCCATATACGATGACCTTCAATACTGGTTTGCTTCAGATTTCCTATGAAAATAAAAGGAAAATTCTGTCATCCACAGATACACCCATGACTGAACAAAGATATCACTGAAATTATTAAGAAGAAAAAGAAGGACTCACTCTCTTGTTATTGTGTCCATTATATCACCAGAAGGCCATTGGGAAGAAAATACGAAAAAAAAACAGATAAACTATTATGTGCACTGGGACAAATAGATAAACAGAAAGATATCGTATATAACGAGGCTATTGCATAACACCGATATCAGATTTGTTATATAAAAATGTATACAGAACGAGAGGAGAGTCCGTTTTGGCAATGGTTGTTATTTTCTTGAAATTTTCGAGTTTATTTCATTCGTTATTGCGCTCGTACAGCGGACAACAAGACAGGACGTTATATGTGGGTGAGGGCTACTGCACACCGACATCCTTGTCGTTTTCGGTCGTTCCGTATGGGTCTTCATCGTCAACATCATCATCATCATCATCAACATCGACTGTATCTGGTTTGCTATTTTTATGTATTTATGTAGTAAGCAACCATTGACCTCGTTTTTGAGTTTTCGGAACAAAGTCTAGGGATTTTATTTGCGCGTTCGCCGGATTTTTTTTTTTTTATGCTCCTATCCAGTCCAATCCATGCCTCCAATTGTCCTCTTGTTGGAATAATGCCATTGCCATTTATTGGCGACTGGCCGAAAACTTAAAAACGGGGTGAAAAGAAAAAACTGCACACGACAAATTTTCAATGGAAAATCAGCAGAATTGTTCAATGTTCATTGTTCATGCCGATGTTATGAAATGGAAAGTTGAATATTAGCCAAGTCCATTGATTAATTTATTGTTTTGGTTGCCGGGGCTATGAATGATTAAAGCGACTTGCTGCAGGCTGTGTGGAAACATTTGCAGGACAATTATTAAATTGCTAAACAAGACGAAATGGATGTCTGAATTTGAAATTCACCCCGAAAACAATCGCGGGTCCGAAAGTAATTTCCTCCAACAAATGTGGGCGGTTACGAATAAAGAACAAAATACCTATTTATGTATTTTATGTCAAAATGTTGAAGCTCTCCTTCTCTTTTTTTAATGTCCCATCCCAGTAAATCATTTATATTTTTTATTCATGTTCTCCACGTACATTTCTTTTTCGCGCTGGGGAGACATAAGTGGTGGACAAATCTTTGAATAGATGGGATGGGCGTATCATAGATAATAATAGGCAGAGGGGGTGGGGTCGAAAGGAAAAACCGTCAAAAAATTAAAAGGACTCGTCTTCCCAGGAGTACAATTATGATTTTATTATGCGTCGGTAAGTGTGAATTCATTTTTGACTTAGTTGGAGAGTTGAGTTCTGAGTTCTTTTATTTTTTATTTTTGCGTTTTCACTTAGTTATAGCTTATGAAAATACCCCAAGGGGATATGTCTCGTTTCTTTGTTTCGTTTTATAATTCTTTTGGCTAGAAACAAGTGGACGGAGAATTTATATTCTTTTAAAGCACTTTTCAGGGGGTGTGCTTTGTGTATTTTGTTTATTTATTGGTGTGTTTTTGTTGAAATTTATAGGGAATTTCGTTTTAAATAGGTTTTTGAAAAATCACTTAGATCTGGGATTATTTTCCGAGCAAGACAAATTTGTAGGAGCTGAATTTTAAATGGACCTAATTGTTGGGGGCTACTTTTTTTCTTTATTTAAATTGTTGCAATGGGTCGAAGAATAATGGGGACAAGCAATCTATTGAGATTATTTATTGCCCTGTTGATAAAAAATATGCGGTAGAGGGAAGTATTTAAGGCTGTTGGGTAATGGCAATATTTTGTAATAATTCAAACGGATTCCCTTTGAACATGCTTGCTTACCTTTTACTTAAAATAAAAGGGAAGAAAAGGGTTAATATACTGAAGGGGTATGGGGTTTAAATAGGTAATAGGTGAGGGAAACCTACCTTCCCTCACTTAATTCTTACGTCCCCCGAAAAGAAGATAATTATGCTGTAGCTTTTTTCCCATTTCCTAGGAGTACTTTTTAGGTGTGAAGGCTTGCCAATTTTAGGTGGAAAATTAATTTGAAGGTTCTTTTCATTCGTGGGGGAATTAGCTCGTATACACAGAAATGGTTGTGAGAAGGTAGCCTTATATGTGTCTAGAGAATTTTAATCAAATACCAATTTGAACTCTTTAAAATTTAAATCAATAGTTTTTTTTCACTTCCCATTTGTTTTCTATATTTATATTGGGTCTGTGTTGAAACTGTGTAGGTCAATATTTATCGTTGGGCAAGCTTTTGAAAAATTTGTATTGAGAAATGAAGTCGCACTGACTACTAGAAAATACAATCGTACCTATAACCCTCAAGATAACTTGTGTTTTTTGAACAGACACTCGTGAGTGCCTGAACAACATCATACTCTGGATAACCTTCCTAGCAAGGCTTCTCAATTCAGATCCGGCACAAAATTGTAGCTCACTTCCATTCATCCAGTTGCTATATGGACCTGTTGCTCCAACAACTTAAACTCCTTAAACTCCTGGGTATAAATCACCGGAAATAAAACATAACAAGACCGGACTGAATTATTGATTAATTGAGTTGTGAAAACTATTTACCCGGAACATTGGCGGTACTATAAATTTTGACGGTGCTGCTTTCAACTCTTTTTTGCATCGTTACCCATAAATATAACCCAATCAATTATACATCCGTCTGTCGATTAAAGTCTTCAATTAAAATCAATTTAGCTAATCGTTTGCTATTAACTCAAAGGAAGAGATGCACGTTCTTTGTGCGTTTATTATTTTTTGGCGCATACCCATCCCCAAACGTATTCTAGGTTTGTTTTCATAAAAAAAGTATTTTGTTTGCTGGCTCTCTCTTTGATGTTTCCAAGAAAATGTTGCGTTTAATCGGTGCATGTATGTTTAGGGTTGCCGTGTATTTTTTTTTTTTTTAATGGATATACATAGATGTAATTTTTGGAGAGTTTCTTGGAAGTTTATATATGCATAAATGGTTGAAGTCACGTAAGGTTGGTACATATCGGACTAACAGCTTCGTCAATGCACCACATAGTGCTACGCATTTCGCTTACCACGGGACAAACGTCAGGCATTTATTCTAAGTCAGCTTCTTATTTCAGCCGGAATAAAATTGTGGGTAACTCGAATTGTCACAAAAATTTAAACTCACACAAAACGTAAAGATGTGAGAGGCTAGACCTAGGATCCAATACTGACCTGTTGCGACAGCTATTTCATTTATTTTTATACATCACCTAGTCCCAAAAAACAAAATGATGTTGATGGAAACATTTTTTTTGAGCTTTTGGCTATCAGCTCTACAAACTGGAGGCTGATTTTTTTGTTACAATCTTGCAACTACTCTGGAAGCCTTGATTTGTCGAGTCTTTATAGCTCACCATCGTAAGAAGTACTTTTTGACATCTTTAACCCAACTAATCAACTAAATTTCAGTCGAAATGATCTACCATTGCCGAAGTAAAGCTTTAAATTTAAGTCCGTATATATTTTTGACATAATCCTGCACACATAATCCAGCTTTGTCCCTTACCTATATCCCACTTAAGTCTGATGAACTATGTTTGATGAGTGTATGATGGTTTAAGGGGTCATCCGACATACATATTCAGTCGATCTTGTGCAGGATATAGTTTGAAACTCTAAGCGCAATAATTTTCTTATTTTTCGATTTTAGTGACAGTTTTCGTTATGCTCGCAGATGTTGAACGGCAGATGCTGGTGCTCTCAAGTCCGTAACTATAACACTGAGTTGCTGGATGAGGAGATCCATCGAAACGTGATTGGGGCACACATATGTTTGATGGTTATGCTGAATGGTATGAAATGTCCATGGATAACTTGACCGTCGATGGAGATTGACACTTGCAAGTGCGTTCCATATTTTGTTTGGAAAAAGCCTGGTCGTTTAAGCTAACTCATCAGTTTATGTAGCCATTACGCATCACGATATCCACTTCGGTAAACACAGTATCGGTGGTTTAAGACCGACTAAATCTTACAAACGGTACAATCTCTGTAACTTGTTATAGACACAAAAATAATGTTGATAACGGATGTCTTCATTTGTACGAACGTAATGTCTACATACCTTTATTTTACTGGATAGCTAAGCAGCAGTTAAATTCTTCAAATAGGTCTATGAAAATCCTACGCTAGCACTAACCATCGTTACCATTGTAGGTATGTTATGCAAATCTAACTAAGCCAACGATTAAGTCTTGAGAAAATTGCACCTATACAATCTCATGCCTTTTCGTCTAGCAGTGTGGACTCTTGCGATAAGCCCTTAAATCTAATCTTACTTACGTGAACGCGATTTTGTTTTAAATACAGAATATTTAAAAAATTTCCTACTCCCCATCACATCTAAAATTATTGAGTATATAGTTTCGATGACCAAAATTGTGTAATCGTTTTCAGACGTTCGCGAGAGCTGACGCATCAGTGGAATGACCCTTAAGATGAAATAAGTGATTCTCCGGCGATCGAACCTGATACCTCTAGCTCAGTAGATAGTCATGCACACTAACACCTGCACCATCTTAAATTTAACAAATATGCGCCAATAGTACGTATACCCATGCAAAGAATACGGCCGACTTGATAATGATTTTAGTTAGTCTTAGTAGGCATATGGATTTTGCAGCCTCCTGCCTAAAGTTGCTGGCCACCAAGTGGACTAAAATTTGAGGTTTAAGATATACCGAACACACATTATTACCTATGTATTGTCTTGCCCAGTTGTAGAGGTTTGTAGTTCTTTCGTCAGACATTCCAAACTCTTCTCACATCGATGTGCTCTAAGTTCCTATTTTGATCACATCAAAATACAGGTTTCAGGAACTTAAAATTATCGATTTTGTGAAAAAACGTGTTGACGTATCAAAAAAAACCCTAAATTTTGAGAGCAAGAACTTTGCCGATTAACTCTCCACATAATTGTGAATAAATGTGGCTTCTCTATACCTTATATCTTTTATATAAATGGGCGAAGGGAAATAGTGAAGAACCACTTTCACTGCCTTAAACGCAACATATTCGCTTGTTTTTGTTTTTTTGAAAGATTGTTCAGAGATGCTGTGCTGTGTGTTATTTCTTTTTCAATATGTTGGGTATAAGCCGGGTCACTGCAATGGTAGAGTTTCTACCACTCTGCAAACTTTAGTAATTAGTTCATAGGTACTTTATTCATACTTTGACAGTACTATGCTTGTTGGTCAGGCTGCTCGTCCTTCAACTGTTTTTCTCCATCAATATGGTCCCATTGAAAATTCAATTTTCGAAAAAGACGATCAAAACAAAGTAAACTCGATGAAAAAACAAGGAAACGGGCACATTACACTCGAATTCACCTATAAAATCACTTCACCGAGGTGCTGGTCAGATTGGAATACGTCTTGCATGAGTGCCTTGGCCCCAACATCCCTCTTCCGCAAAACTTCACAACTTTTAAGTCAACCAGCAACTTCAAGTCATCTATATTGAAATTCATCGAGACACTTCAATCTGGCATCTCTGCATGTACCTACGTTGATGCGGTTTTCTTGTATCTTTATTATAGCCATTCTCCTTTTGCTTATTTTGTTGCTCTCTGTGTTCACTTTAGTTCCCCATTCCCGTAGTCCGTCTCCGTAGCCTCATCACTGCTTGGTTCTTCGAAAAGCGGTTGGTCGACACAAAGCACTGACAAAAAAAGAAAAAGGAATTGAAATAAGTAGTCTTTTAGATTGTTTCTTAAGGAGCACGCAGTAAAATGCAAAAGAGGAGACGCCAAAGCTGAAGAACTACACACAAAGAAGAATACAAACAACAAACTGCAATTCCTCTCAATTAGAATTGATGAAGTGGAAAGGAAATACTTTTGAATTTAGTGTGCTGCTGTTGCTGCACTCTTGTTATTACTTAATCGTCCATAGAGGATCAAGGCGGCATATGGTCTTTTGATTGGACTTTATTTAATCGAAACAGAAGTTGGCCTCCGTGAATGCGCTCTATAGGGTGTAGAAGAATCGATTCCAATGAAAACTGAGTGCACTCATAGTCATAATGGAAGGAGCTTTTGAAGTTACTATTTCACAGGAAATCGAACCCTGATGAGGCTTGCGTGTTTGGCAGGAACACACACTCACAAATGCAGGGCATTCACACTTCTGCTACTTCAGCGCATCATTATTTTTTCAATCATCATCATAAATAAAATTAACCGAATGATTGAATGAAAAGAAAAACAAAAGAAAATTACCACGAAATAAAAACGTCTATATGAGTATGTACCTACCTTACATTCCTAAGGTGGAATTGTAATACGTACATTCTTGTTGTGTGTTTTTTTTTTATTTATTTTTTTTTGAGGCAAATGATATTCGTGTCGACATGTAATTTACATCGGCGAGCGATCGTTATAAGCGAAATCACGTGTATCTAATAATTTTCTTTTATTTATTTTTTTTTTTTTCGATTTCATGCACCATGATGGAAGGTAATTTACAAGAATCAAGGAAACACTACTTAAATCTGAAGGTAATGCATTCCTAGGAAACGTGTGCTACCGGAAATATACCAGTCATTCGATCATAGGAGTGTATTTGTCGTCTTTGATAAGCACATTACTAGGTATTTGATTAATAATTCGCTTTGAGGGTAGTTCTTTTTATGAATATTGGTCCTTCTGCTCTTTCACAAGTCCCCTGGAAAAGTTGTTTCCCTGAAAGATAAAGAATATATACACACATCTATGTGCACCTATTCTTGTAAGAAAGACCATCAGTCAGTAACTACACACACAGAGAGGGGCTTCTGAAGCATTTAGCTTTGTTCAAAGGATGGGCGGGCTTTGTATCGTTTTATCCTTGACCGAACATCAAAGAGCATGTGTATATGATTGAAGGACTGAAGTTGTGTAATCCTTCTCATGCACACAGATAACCAGGGCGATTAATGTTCGTAAAAAAAAAGTCCTCTTGCCATTGTGTACATTATCAAATGGATCAGAGGTACCAACGGATGGCTATGCCGAACCGTTCCAAACAGAACTGAAACAAATATCGCTCGAGTAAAAAGGTAGGACCAACGGACTGCAGTGTTTTCAAAATCTTATATAAGCCTTAAAATCTTATTTTACTGAACACCTCAGCAAAGTTAAGTATGTACGTAGACAAATACGCTCCAAGTCACAATCACAAATGTGATAAACTTATATAAACTGGTATACTTAGCTGTGTGTCTCGACTTTTAGTTTGCTTCAACGTTTTCCTAGTTCCCTACTGCTGAGAGTATGTTGCGCTTAAGCTACGATTACACATGCCAAGCTTCTGGTCACGCATGCTATTGCAGCGCACTTTCAGGAACGATACACGAGTGACTACCGAATGGCCGAATTTTTGTTTCGTCATTAGGTCAAAAATTGCCTCGAAAAATTACACGTGTAATCCTAGCTTAATACGTGATAGCTGGTTTATTAACAATGTAATGGACGTAGGTATCACCAGAGGGATGTTAACACTTAGTGTGACTGCGTGAGTCCCAGTATAGTGGAGCTGTTGCAATACCGTGATGACTGATGAATATTCTAGTTTGCTTTGCATTTTTTTTTTGGTGCTGAGAATTCGCTGAAAGTACAAACTCTTCGAAAGACATTTCAGAGCTAGTACGCGAGGGATGCTTCTGCAAAAGTGATGGACTTTAATTCATCTAAAAAAAAAAACTCCAGGGGGACTGACATTCGCCATCCCGAATAAAGTTGCAACTAGTCTTTGCTTAAAAATAAATATACACAATACACATATCAAATTGGCGCAACAGGTCCGTATACGTACCCTAACCTAGCTTTTCAAAACAATTTTTTTTCCGTCATTCATCTGTCCATCAGCGGCCGAATCGCTACATCCCTGAACGAACTAAAAGTTCATGGAATTAAGTCGATTTTACATCCAAAATAGAAACAAATTTCGTCACGTATTGCTGGTGCACGCGATGCCATTTAACCCTAGTTCTTGTCCAGCAGCTTTTCAGTTGAGCAGTGCTTAGAAATGGAGTCCGCCTTTTCGTTGCCATCATTCCCTATGTGTCCTCTTATCGAAAACAGTTTTAATACTTTTTGAACTTAATGAGTTTCGAGACAAATTTCAGCCAATGATGTTTTGATATTTTGTCTGTGAACGTCAATTAAGTAATCGGCATAAGAAAACCAAACATCTGTATACGGAAGTGTATTTCCCCAGGTTTAAGGTATGGAGCTAGTTCCATTTCTTCCGAGTATAGGGAGTCAAAAACATATTTCCGTAGGTACAACAATTTTCTGCACTCAACAATCTTCTTTGACATTTTTGTCCCTTCCTTCTTAATTTCCGAATACAAAAGTAGACAAATTGAATCCATTGTTTTTTTTTTTTTTTAATTTACCACAAAATCTAAAACTTTCACTTTGTGCCGGGAAACATCAGCGAACACGGTCGAAATTAAGGTATCGCTTTGCGAATAATCCCCCAGGTTTAAAGTTGATCGTTAACTTTTCAGTGTGTTACTGAAAAAATAAAAATATTGTTCGGACTTACCAAAAATTAAAAATAATATCACGGTTACGAGACTCGCTTCCGTCACTTTTATTTTTGAATGCGTGATAATAAAACATAACTACTTTATTTTAACTATTTAGTTTGGTCCAAAGTCTTACAATTTCGTTCAAATTAATAACAATAGGTATTACCATTCAGTACTCACTTGTTCTGGTTGGCGGTTGGCGGGGAGTGTTCCGTGATTTATGGTGATCTCAGGTACGGAACCGTGCTAGCCAATATTTACGATGGAAGTGTAAAGAAATGGACTATTATCATTTTATTCACTTCAGAAGAATAATTATTGGGTCTTCCCTTCTCAAATAAAAAATCTCAAGACCTCCGGAAGTGTTGCGCGTTATTCTACAGGAACTTTTCTGGTCACAAAATATAAAGGGCGTTTTAAACTAGATTAGACTAAACTAGATATGGTCGCTCAGTGGCACCTCTTTCGCCCTCATAAATTAGCGAAAATACGACAAGACAAACAGCAAAATAAAAGTCTTGGTCAGCGTGACCGTTGTGCGACTAAAGTTGAAATTTGGCTATCTTTTTTGAGAGTCTCCCACAATTTGTTGCTATTTTGGCCCCTATTTTAGTTGAAATGGGGGCTTCAAACATTTTTCAAATGTGCTATTTCCAAATAAGAACCTTCAAAGTGTACCGCAGTTGCCGCACTATTATAGTGTCTAGCGAGCCAATGTTTGTTAAATATTATTCAAAAATACTAAATGTGCAGAATAGCTTTGGAAATGGCTTTTTTCTCAGTGGCCCTTTTTCTTGCGAATTTTCGGAATTCTGCAAAGGTCACTCTGGTCGCGGTAAATAAGTAGTAGTAGTAATTCTTTCTAAATAAATACTGAGAATTCATACTCACTGCAACAAGATAAGTTCATAAAATTTAATACGCTGAATTTAGTTTTTCTCTATTTCGATAGAAATATCTATTCAAATTCAGTGGAGTTAAGTTGGAGCGCGCAGTATCCTGTTCACTTCAGCGCCCTCCAAATACCGTCGCCTCGGGCGACCACCGCAGTTTCGACCCACCCAAAGCCGGCGCTGACTATACCCTCCCATGTCCCTTCCATAGGCATAGTTCCCTTACCCAGCTTAGGAACGCAAGCACATCGCTTTCGAAAAAATCGCTTCCATTAATTACTATTGACCTACTATAATTATGCTGAATTGTTCAAATTAGTTCAGTGAGTATATTCATACAATACCACACGGGACGTTGTATGAAGCTTAATTTGTCAGCTCTTGCTGACAGCTACTTAAACCTGACCTTATTTAATGTACTAGGTCCACCGCAAATTGGAGTCTGCGCTCATGCCTCATGAAAGAGTCGTATTTAGCCTAAAACTCATTAGCAGCATTTGGTTTCTTTTCAATATTTGTGACAAAACCTGGAACTGATGCACTCTCATCATTAAGATTGAGCGTTTCTTGTTATTCCCCACTTCTTTAAGAGGCTATTGGTGCACACTTTTACTCATCTCTGATAGTTTAGGCCTACAATCGTTTTAAACAAATGTGGTTTTTATTCGTCTTTAGCACCCTTTTCTGTCCTTCACTGCCAGTGCTGACACAAGCGTTGCGTGTTGAGTCCGGAGCAAGAACAAAATCAATCTGAGTAGCCCGAATAGATTATAGAATGTGCACCGTGCTTATAAATTCTAATCAATCTTAATAACTGATTATAATGAACTTAACTCCCTTGAATTTTCAGACAGAGCGCATTCCATTTTCCATGTAGGAAATTTTGAAATGAATGAATTTCCAGTTCACAGAGTGCTCACGGCCATGACAGGTGAAACTATCATTTGTCACTGGCGCGTCTGAAAATTAGCTGTGCGTGCTTTTTTCGTTATTTGCACTTTCTCTCATGGCGTGCCGATAGATAGGTTTTTAACAACATCTCAGGACGCAGATATACCCACGTTTCCCTTCCATTTCTATTCTTTTCTTGCGCGCGGAATAAATAGTTTCGTCATTGGAATCTATTCTTTCCCAATGAATAGATTTCGGAGCACAAAACACAAGAGAGTATTGGTGCGTTTGCTTTCGGATGTAGGTACAGTATAAGATTTATCACAAAGTCAATGTGGCATGTCGTCCCCTCTAATTAGTGATTGGTATTGGATAATGAATTGCTTTTTTCTGAAGAGGAAACATTATAATATAAATCTTTTTGTTGACAAATTCCCTTAAAAAAAAAAGAAGGAGACAAAAATCATAAATTCGTTACTTTAATGACGGTCAACATTATTTTAAACATATTTATATCACCAAACCGCAGAGCAGGATATTGGAACAGATTTTTTGGTTTGCTTTCGTTTTTGTGTGTCTGAAATAGACGAATGTAATGTAAATGTTTCTGCGGCTTAGTGGAAGCAGTATTTGTGGTGTGAATCACTTGCGATTAATATTATGACGAAATCACTAGCTGTTTTTACTAATAGAATATTTATTACATCGTGTTTTGGAAATGGATTTATTAGTTGGCTGCTTATACTCTCTTAACACCATTTAACCTTATGTTCCATTCATATTAGCACACAGCACACATCGTGGACGTGATAATAGACACAGAGAGAGAGAGAGAGAGAGAGACCTGTTTGCGCTTATAAAGGCATAAGAATGAATCGTAAAGCTGTAAGTGGTGTGAACTTCCTACCTATAATCATAGATATATGTAAAACGGAAGCAAAACGGAAGCAACCTCCAGTTTCGGCAAACAGCGGTTTTGCCATAATTAGGTACCTCAAGCATTTCCCTTACTAATTGAAAGGAAGTCCCATGAGAATTGAGAGTAGAGTTAGGTTTAGTAAATACTAGCTGACCCGGCGAACTTCTTTCCGCCCAAATTCGTTAACGTATGCACCATACACAAATACACATGCTACTGTATGTAATTCAGTCAATTCAAATTCTTTCAAAAGTTATAAATAATAATAACAATTTAAATAACTGAAGTGTAGCAATGTGTGTTTCAATCAAACCGAATGTTGGCACTGCAAAATTGGGTGGATGAGCCCATCCATTCGCATATCCCTGCGACATAGCTATGACCTACAAACCCAAGATTAGCTATTTTATTAACTCATTTCGAAATATGCGGCACTCTTTCATTGATGCCTTCAATTTTCCTATTGTGAATGTGAGATATTTTATGGCGGCCTTACTGTCGATATATAGGACGATTTAAGCCTTCATAAGGCCCCAAAAGATAAAATGAAATAAGGCCCCAAATTTGGGATTTATTTCATAATGATATTAAAAATAACGAAAACTACTTTTTATTTAACATTGTTGATAATGGATAAACTAATTTAGATTAAAGGAAATTTATATATACTCAACCTCGCACCCAACCCGTAATCTAACAGTAAACCCAAGTAGGGCGGTTGCAGGGGGCAGCATGCCCCCCCATACTTATTCCATGTCGGAAGGGTAACAATTAATAATAAAAAAAATTGTTTTGGGGACTCACTACATTTCTTCTTTTGGCGTCTTATCTTCTATATATATAAAAATAACTTGATAAATGTGTGTGTGACAGCCTACCGACTGCCACACACATCCGATTTTGATTTAGTTTTTTTTGTTGGTTAATAAACCATGCAGAGAAGGTTTATATAATATTAGTATGATAACTTTTTGTAAGAAGGTGCAACCGCCATTCCAATAAATTCATTTTTGTACACTTTGAAAAAAAAAAAACTAGATACAAATCGAGTAGTGACACTTCAAATACAAAAAAAAAAAATATTTTAAATTTTAAAGGCAATTGTTGTTGTCAATTATTTTAATTATTTTCCAACCAAATTGTTGTTGTCAACAATTTTGAAAGTTTTTTTTTAAATACCTATAGGAACCTAAAAAGTTTGTTCTAATAAATTATGTTTACTATGTTACATTAAGTAACTTTTTGAAATGAAGTAGATACTTTGATTAGGTATACAAAGATGATTTATGGTCGACGATATTTTGCATCGAATTCGTACTGTGATATCGGATAATGAACTGGAGATGTCAGATGGAATGTGCAACAAAGCTTTGATTTTGATCGAGGATATGTGTCTGCTCATGAGTGGCAATTTGTTGTGCAAATTGGGGATGCCACAGCCAGATCGTTTAATGCAAGACGCATTTAATCCAGAATTGGAGCGAGAAATGGACTTCAGTCGAATCGCATTGAGTCAAGCTGTTCGAACAAATGTGCCAATGTTGAATCAAGAATAAAAGAAAGTGTACGATGAATTGATGCAAGCAGTCGATAACGAAAATTGCGGAACTGGAAATGCATTCATGATTTCACTTATTTTGGCTACAATTCGTTCGAGATCGAGATCGCTTTGGCCCTAGCCTTTTCTGGGATAGCGGCTACTTTGTTAGAAGGCGGTCGAACAGCATTGGAATTGCCATTGAATCTGTAAGTGGATGAAGAACCTACATGCAACATTTTAAAGAACACTGCGATGGCGAAAGTACTGCAGCAATGTAAGATTATCATATGGGACGAATGCACAATGGCTTACAAACGCGCATTGGAGGCCTTGAATCGTTTACGTAATGATAAGCGACATTTCGGTGGAGCAATAATCTTGCTCTCAGGTGATTTTCGTCAAACGCTGCCTGTCATTTCGAGATCAACTCCGGCAGATGAATTGAATGCTTGCCTGAAGGCGTCTGCTTTATGGCTATACGTCAAGAAATTGCATTTGACAACAAACATGCAAGTTTCTTTACAAAATGAGCAGTCCGCTGCGGAGTTCTCCAGGCAATTTTTGGCGATGGGTAATGGTGTGATTCCAGCAAACTTACTCACCGGCCTGATTGAATTTTCACAACATTTTTGCAACTTTACAACGACACTCGAAGAACTAATCATGAATGTTTTCCAGAATATTGATCAGAAGTATATTGACCATGATTGGCTGAGTGTAAGAGTGATTTTGGCTGCGAAAAACAAGAATGTCGATCATTTGAATTTAGCCATTCAAAACCAAATCGCTGGTGAGTTGCATTCATACAAATCAGTCGACTCAGTGATGGATGAAAACGAAGCCACCAACTATCCCACGGAATTTTTAAACTCTTTGGATGTTTCTGGCTTGCTTCCACACAATTTGAAACTAAAAATCGTCTCAGTAATAATTTTGTTGCGCAACCTAAATGAACCAAAACTTTGTAGCGGTACGCATTTGATTGTGAAGAATTTAATATCAAATATAATTCAAGCAACGATTTTTATTGGAAAATTCATGGGCGAAGGTGTTGTTATTTCGCGGATTTCACTTATTCAGAACGATTTGCCGTTCGTATTTCAGCGTCTTCAAAAAAAGCGGTAGGTTGGCCGCCAAGTATTTGATTTTATTTATTTATTTAATTATAATATACCTTTTCAATAAAAAAATTGAATTGACCGAATAACATGAAGCAGAATGAAGCGAAAGCTCGGAATTATTAATTTCATTACCTAAATTAATGAATTTGGGCGGAACGAAGTTCGCCGGGTCTGCTAGTTTCATTATGAAATTTTCGTTAGAAAATAAAGCCCCAAAAAAGGAAATAACACCCCAGAATAAATAAAAGAACGAAGTCGTACTTAAACTGAAAAGGGGCTATTTTGATCATTTTTCAAAAAGTGGGTGCCAAGGGTCCTGAGGTTCACAAAGGGGCCAAACGGCTGGTTGGAAGTATCGTCCAAAGCCTACATTAAACTGTTTTCGACAGCTAGTACTCCCGCAGGTCTATAAGTACAAGGAGTTGATGCCTCCGGGCAAAGCCTTTAGCTCGGAGCAACCTGATGTTCACCGACGATGTTAATTGGGAGATTATGAAGCACGGTCTGATCGGAGGTCTTCATCGCCTTTTTAGCCCAAAGAAACAGCGATAATCCCACGTACCTTTTGAAAAACGTGTGGGTAACCTTATGACAAGCGTCTGGGTAGTCTTAAGCTTGGAATTTGTTTGTATTTTCTTCAAAAAAGAAATGCTTCCAATCAAATTGTGGTGAATATCTGCGATGAAGACCGACTTAGGATTATCATTGAAAGCCCTAAGTGTGTTAAAATTTACTGGGAAAATAACCGCTGGCTACTGCAACCGAGTTCCATCTGCAATTGATTCAACAAGCATACACCAAACAATCAATGAAAACATGAATCAAGTCGAACACGACATATTTTACCCATCGATTTGTATCCCATTCTTGGATTAGGAATTCTCAAGAAATCCGCAAACATTATTGTCCTGTTCCATGTACCAAGAACACACAATTTGTGACACGAAAGATATACCAAGTCAGACATCTGCGCTTTGCAGAAATAAATTTCAAATCTACCTGTTGGCATAGTTTCAGCCCACAGGCTCTGAATGACGGTCGAAAATTTATTGCCTAGCTAAAACACGATTCTGCTGCTGCTGGAGTAGTCACAGCTTCCTTAACCTGTTCGCTGTTTTTCAATATCTCCTCAAATAGCTGAAAGGCAAGTTTATCGGTTTCGTGCGAACATAGAGCTGAAAAAATGGTAGGTGTATGCGAATATTTCATGCAATTTAGTCATGTACCACAAAGAACGCCTAAAACTAACTCAAATCAACCCACACAAAAGTGTTGTTGTTATCTTTGCTCCTTTTGGTTGGGCATTTCTCTTTCGTTTTCGTTCTCGTTTTGTTGCGGTGAAGTTTTTGAAAGCAATTAAAGGTCTCTGCTCAGATCGGATACTCGTACATAAACCAATATTTATACGTTGCGATCCCTTAAGGCTGCCAAAGATGGTCCATCCGATGGATGGATAGATGGATAAGACAACCGGATGGAATCGAATGAATCCAAACACGAAACAACCTATATATCGATATGGATACGGGATACCATTTCTATTTGTACATACGAAAGATATACCTTAAAGAAGAACACAAACACAAGACCATGAGCTTGGTGCGAGATACGTTTTTTTTTTTTTTCCTCGAAATTGAATGATTGAAGTTTTGTAGCGATTTTTCCAATTATTGCCACATCGTACAATTGTGTTTTGTTGTGTAGGTAACGACCAGCAGACAGACAGCAAACCGCAGGGGAATTAAATCCCAAAAATGTTCTTCTGTACAAGTTGCGCATGATATACTTACATGGAGAAGGAGATGGTTATGGACATGAAAAATAACTCTGATGCGGAATGAGTTTCGTTGTTTTCTTTGGGGAACACACGGTTTATTTTTTTTTTCTTCAACTCGTAATCAAACCGTATAATTTGATTCTACAGATCGAGCGAAGCCAATAATAATTATAAGTGAAGAAAAGGCACACCGTAAAGGCAACCCATATGCCTAAGAGTATGATGGTGCGTGATTTGTTAATGAAGATGGGATTTGAGATTACACACTTTCATTACGGAAAAATTGAGCTGAGTTGGTCTGTACTCAGGTGCCTTTATTCACAGAATGTATCGTTAACAAAATATAAAAGCGGAACAATGCAGAAAAGGAACACTGACTGACTTCTGCCCATCTGATGGTGAATTAAATCGAGTATGGCTCGGGGTCTGGATTCTGCGAATAAATCCCTGAAAGATAAAAATGACTGCACAATAAATTCTACCTGGAAGTGGTGACAACACTTGCTGGTCTCCTGCAGCTATACATCGCATCGTTTGAATTAAGAAAAATATTCGTACGCGTGAGTCCTTGTACACGGCAATTGAGTGGTGACAAGTTCAACAGGCTTCGCTTTAAATAAAAGGTTCCCTTTCACAACAATTGATTGCCGACGGGGTGTGATTCATTGTTGAAAATTCGCTGGAATTGTTCAACTCATCCGCATACCTGGTTTTTGCGTGGACTTTAAGTTGACACGCTGCATCGTCCTGTGGTTATTCATCAGTTCTAAAAAACAAAAGTAAGAGGATTTGATTTTCGTTTGGAACGCCTCTTGACCGTGACGTGCAGTTTCTTTATTTAGATGCAAGGGGCAAGATGTTGAAAAATAAGGATGAAAAGTGTGCCTCTAACTGAAGTGAGAGAGGGTATCCTTCTGTCAGTCTAGCTGAAGATAGCACTCTTGTATTGAAGAGTGTCACTGCAAGTACAGCTACATCATAGAGTGAAAGGTGCAAGCAACTAACTAGATCTAAATTGAATTTTGAAGTAGGGAAATGAAAACCGGATCATTATAAAGGGTTTTCCAATAAGAGGTGTTATTGTGAATGACCCGCTATTTCTTTGACATTTGACAAGTAGAAACTACGCCATTACTAAAAATGGAACGATACACGATTCAACAACGCATTGAAATTATTAAAATTCGCTACAAAAATAACATAACACCTCTTATTGAAAAACCCTTTATAATGCAGAGAAGTCGCAGCTTAATACCTTTACAAAGAAACAAATCATCGACTTTATGACAAAATAAAATAGACGATAGACCGGTGGATAGGAGCAGTGGCTCAGTGGTTAATGTGCTGGACTAAAGAGCGAGGTGCATAGCTTCATTTCCAGGACATACAAAAATTGCTTCATAGCGTTTTTGCCACTGTGCTACCACCACTAGGGGGGAAATTTGATAAAATAATTGTTCAAAATTCGGGCCAAGTTTTAACTATTTTTTTCTCAAGTTCTAAATGCTTAAATAACAAGAGGTGAAATTTGAGAAAATAGTAGTTCAAAATTCGCTCCAAGTTTTAGCTATTATTTTCTCAAATTCTAAATGCTAAAATAACAAGAGGTGAAATTTGAGAAAATAATAGTTCGAAATTTGCGCCAAGTTTTAGCTATTATTTTCTCAAGTTTTTAATGCTAAAATAACAAGAGGGGAAATTTGATAAAATAATAGTTCGAAATTCGGGCCAAGTTTTAACTATTATTTTCTCAAGTTCTTAATGCTAAAATAACAAGAGGGGAAATTTGAGAAAATAATAGTTCGAAATTCGGGCCATGTTTTAAATTTTATTTTCTCAAATTCTTAATGCTAAAACAACTAAAGGGGAAATTTGATAAAATAATAGTTTGAAATTGGCACCAAGTTTTAACTATTATTTTCTCAGATTCTTAATGCTAAAATAACAAGAGGTGAAATTTGAGAAAATAATAGTTCAAAATTCGCTCCAAGTTTTAACTATTATTTTCTAAAATTCTAAATGCTTAAATAAAAAGACTATCCTCCTACTTTAACAAAAAAATATTAACATCCCCCTATTCTACAGTTGTTAGCAAGTGGCACGCGACTACGATGGTTAACATTGGAATGCTGATTGCTTACCCAAACCTTTGCCATAAAAATGTTTGAAATATTTCAACAGTCCTACACAAAGAAACAACTATTTATGAATGCCTTATAAAACAAGTCAACAAAAGCAACTCCTGCACGTGACCAAATAAGAATCACCTCTCCAAGCCTATAACCAAATCTACCGTTCAAATCTCAGAGCTTTTTCATCCCAGTATCGGGATTGAAAATAAACCGTTCAAACTAATGGCTGCACCGTTGACACATTTTGAACATACACACTTCAGGCCGTCAAAAATAAAACTTAAACGGTTTGCAGGTTCCTCATTGCAGGGGTTATAAAAGTATCTAATTGAATTTCTGTGTTGAATCGATTAAAAACCATCTCAAATATGTATCTCGATACCTTTGTAATCATAAACATATTTAACGAAGATAAAACAAAGGATAGAGAAACCAAAGGAATGTATCTGCTTTTGATTAACATTCCGAAAAGCAATTGGGGTCCCACAATAAAATCTTCAGAAAATCTTCACAGAATCTACCCCAGCACCATCAGCCTTTTTTGTATATAAATTTAAACTGCATGCGTTATGGAAAAAATAAAAATAAAAAATAGAATCTATCAAGTTCATCTACGAATGCTTAAAATCGATTTGGATATGACTTTCCGACCGCTATAACGTTTGATTTTTATTCGAAAATTATAATCCCAAAGTGCGGGTTGTATGCGCGCCCAAGTGTGTGGACTGTGGAGCGTGTGCGGGATTTTAGATGATAGCGATTTGTTCTCTATCCGATGGTTCCCGCTGATACGATTCGAACACAATTTTCCACTTTGTCGCGGTAATCGCGGAAATCACGCACTCAAATCAAATTGACATGATTCTAATTAATTCTTCCCTACATGTTCGTATTGGTCTATGGTCTGTCCAAAAGTAAATCCGTCTGCATTTATTCGGAAAAAAAATGACGATGGAAATTTATGTTGAATCGGTTCACACCTTCTTTTTGTGCATAGGTAGATCACACCTCAGACAGAGCAAAGGAAGCATATACCTACCTATATATTGTGTGGTTCGGTTCAAATTCTGACAAGCGGGGTCTCCTCGCACGACGGCACGCACAGGCCAAATGTTATGTAGTTTGTGGGCTACATGCCCTGAGGGATTAAGATTTAGGAGCCAGCCAGCCGCACACACTACAAGACAATGTTGATTTAGATGTTTTCACCGATTGATGTTAATTGCTCTCACTTGATGGGTTCTATGGTTTATTTTGATTTTAATTTGTCGTCGCTGGGTCGTTCGGTATGTGCTGCGGGATTTCGGCGGTTCGGCTTTTTATCGAGGAATAAAATTTGATATTATTTCGTGTACGTTTTAGTACCTTGGGACTATTAATTTTGGTTACTTTTATGAGGCAATAAAGTTTAATAAAACTTTTCCTCTTTATTTTGCGTTTTACTTGAGAATTTGTGTAGGGATGGTACCTATACATATACGGTGGTTGAGATCGGGATGGGGATGAAGGACATGCGCACATGTAAATGTGCTTTGAAATACTTACTTTGCTCGAGGAATCTCGAAATATCCTTGAAGTTCCGCATCAGATTCTTGTTCTGGATCAATTGATTTTAACATCAGGTGGGTAGCTACCTTCTTCAGGCTTTGAATTTTAATTCTTTCGTCCTCGAACATTTTTTACGTGAAATTCTTCAAATGGAATGTGTTCCACGTTTGCCAAAAGCATTCTCTTGCATTGAGTGCTTCAACTAGGGTGTGGTGGCTATTAAAGTGGTGTTCGAAATTTAACGATTGGTTGCTGAGAAATAAATAAAATATGCATCCACAAATAGTAGGTTTCTTACTGACTTAAAGCTGGAGTCATCATATTGGGCTACTCTAGTGGACTTTTTTTTTGCAAAATAGCAGTAGTCTCTTGTCATTATGTAGAAGAAACTGCAACAGTATAAACTAAAAGTGGAGGAGTGAAGTCTGAAGGGATTTCTAAACAAATTTGTTTCAAAAATATGACCGTTACCTATTTATCTCTTACTCTATTTTTACAACAGTCTTTAGAAATCTTTCAAGTCATATATATATATGAGAACCTTCTGTAATAGTGAGGACATTTAAAGCGATTTCAGAAACCACCCAAAGACTTACTTATACGCATGTCTTTGCACCATGTCAGTCTGAGATTATAAAAGCTAAGAATCCGCGGTTTTTTGGTGGTGATGACAGAAATTCAGCACGAGGAGTCGCTCGAAACTTAGCCCTTTATACTAAAATCGTTACCGACTTTGGAGCTGGACATCAAATTTAGATTTGATTTATTGCCTGTGTCTCAACCCAAGGTAAACAGAAACGAAGGTTTATAAAAATATACTTTCATTATCGGAACACCAGGCTGAAGCTTAACAATAAAGAACAAAGCTGCTGTAAAATTCTTATATAAAGAAAGTAGGGGAGAGGTGGTCACCATAGGACACTTTTTACAAAAATCGCCCTAGATCCATTAAAAAGCAGAGTATCCCTTCGGATCTTGAAAATTATTCACCCCTATTGCGCAGATCAACTATCAATAATTGATAGTTGATACTTATCAATATAAAAATAAATAAATAAATGAAAGCAAATTAAATTAAACAAAAATAAATTTCTTTAAATGGTATTGCGACGATCAATTATCAATTAAGTGTTGATCGACTGTGAACGTGCAGCAAATATTATTGTCGGTTGACAAATCAGTATTGTGTATGTCAATCTCGAACAATTTTATTGGTAGTTGTAAATTTGTCTATCAATCGCAATTTCGGGGTTGATAAGGACGGCTCTTAAACGAAAATGTTGAACATCATCGTTCTTAAATGTTATTGTTGTTATTTCTTAAGGGCTATTATGTATATACATTTTGCCATTCGAAAATTCCACTGATGACATATTTTTCAATAAATTTTTACAGATTTGAAACACTCGTCATTATTGTTTAATTAAATTGTTTGCAAAATCCTTAACGATCACTCTTCAAATCAAAAATATTTTAGAACTGTCAAACTTGAGGATTCATTCACAATAATTTTATTTTTGGCGTTATGTTCACAGGTTATATATTTATCAATTATTTTTCGCAATACCAACATCAATTTTAATTGATAAATTTGTCAATCATCAACCGATTGATAGTTGATCTTCGCAATAGGGCTGATTATTACATGTTGTTTTTTTTTATTTATTTTAATAATCTCTTTAAAGTGTCCCAATCTGCCCCTCTGGGGGGGCACCTTAGGACAACAATTTGGCAGTTTTGGACATGTCTAAAAAAACGCTCATTAGGAGCGGTTTCCTTCTTTTTCTTGTAATTTCTGACCATTAGTGCAGCTATAAACCTAAACAAATAAAATCAAAAACAGTCACACTGAAATAGATTGTTCAAAGTGATAAAAGGGGGCAGATTAGGACATGCCCAAAAGTTCCCCTCGCGTATTGTCCAAAAGTGCCCCGAAAGGAATAAAAAAATTAAAAACTTCATATTTTCTTAGAAACAATGTAAATTGTTAATATTTTGGTTGAATAACATCGCTACATATATAAACATTATAATTGAACACTTTTAATTTGTAAATTGAGCATAAAAAAAAAAATTAAAACTGTCGTCTGGAAACACACTTTTCTTTTTATTTTATTTTTTAAAGTTGGTATCGTTTCAATATCCATCAGATGTTTGTTTGAAGTGGATTTGCCACTGTAAAATTTTATTAAAGTATTAAAAAGTCCTAAACTGCCCCCCTCTCCCCTACCGTAATTTTTAGATCTAAATTATAATTGCTACGTTAGAAGCCAATCCATCAATCTATTTCGACTGTAGCTGAGTGTACACAAAATTAAAACATGTCCTTGCGCTGTGACAGGTCTTTTGAATGTCTAACAACCTTCACCGTTGCGTTGGTATAAAACAAAACCTATCAGTTTAGGTTTTCGTAGCATAGCATATAAGCCTGTTGAACTATGGAACCTCTGTTAATAGGTACATTTCAAAATTGAGCAGAAGAATAGACTCCAATTTTTTGTTTTCTGTGTATCGTTCGTTTATAAATTCACTAGCACAGTTTTCAGTACTAGGTTTCATGTTGAAAATTGTTAGCCTTAAACACTTCAAAATAGGAGTTTACATTGAACATTTTCGTTATCAGACAGTTCCTAGAAAATCATATTTCATTGTTTCTGGGCGCCAGTTAAGACGAAAATAATAATTTATACAATCCCAGGGTCATACATTTTAATTTCAAAATATGTAAAATCGAATTACAATACTCTCCGGATAAAAGCAACCACCTTAATAGCAAAACCCTTTTAATAGCAACAAATTATTTAGTGTTGCGATTCACAAACGCCATCCTATGCACTATAAGGGTCCCCGCTTAATAGGAATTTAATTGAAAACCCGGCTATAAGCACTATAGTTTTATGCTCACATGTGCTTTTATCCGGGGAGTGCTGTACTTTGGCTATACGATAAGGTCATTTTGATATAACGTACGAACAGTGTAAGAAGGTAGTAAAAAGTAAGATTGCTAGTATGTCTATGCCCTGTATTTTCAAACTTTCCTCCAACAAATTTTTGTGTGCTGTATTTTCAACTCGAATTTTTGAAATTTCGCAGAAAACAACAAAAATATCGAGCAAAGCAAATACGTATACACTTTGAGTGCACTCAAATTTAAACCCATACCGGCTATATTTAAACAATAGTATAACGTATTATATTTTTTTCAACAATCAGCTCATCATAAACAACAGCACCAATTTGGTCTTTGCGGGCTGTGTACACCAAAATATGCAACGCACTGATGCATGATGCAAACGAATAAAAATTTATTTAAATCGAAATATATTTTTTTTCCTTTTTAGAACCGAGAACGAAATCAACCACCAAACGAATAAAAGCAAAGTACTCTACGAATTTAAGGACGAAAAAAAAAAAAATATATACACGAGGATAAAAAAAAACAATTAGTCCACCGCAAGCGTGTTTAACCATTCAGCGACCCCTTCTGTGTGTACGCATAATATGCACATTGTAAGGGGTATTTATTAACAAAACACTATTTCGTTAAAAAAAAAAACAACAACAACAATAAAAACCCACAGCTTCATGGTGAAACCAACGCAAATGCCAACGAAATCCCCTCCCTCCGGTCATGATAATGTTAAGCAAATTGAAAATCTCGCCGCAAGACATATTAACACTACCTACCCGTGAAATAAGCGCGAAAATCGCGATCAATAAATGAGTTTTTTCTTTCTTCAAATTACAAAAGTTGAAAACAAATTCGTTCATTTGTTCACACGCGTCTATCATAATTAAACAAAAGTTATACAGTCAGTTATACAGTCATTTTGTTATTTTTAATTTTATTTTTATAATAGTTTCGCCGTGTGTCGAACATTTCGATTCATGAAATGTTTAATCTGTATTCCTTCCGTCGGCCGGCTTTAAATATAGAAAAAAATTAACAACAAAAAACAAAATGAATTTCATATAAATATCGCTGCGAATTAATTTTTTAACACGCGCGGTTAAAATAAACACGAAAAAACGTAAGCCAATAACATACGACTTACAAATCTACGACAGGAGTTCTATATGTACATGCATATTTTTCCACACGAAAAAAAAACAACAACATATATATAGATATTTAAATATTATAGCATAAGAAAAAAAAAAAAAAAAATAAACATGACTATGAAATCAATGAAATACACAGATTGTGATACAATTATGGATGGATATAATCCGGTGCCACCACCCCTTCCGAGGAGGGTGCCACCCGTGCGGAATATTTACGCGGAACCCTTTGCACATGAACCCAGCCATTCGAGCAGGTAAAAACTTTTTTGTTGATTTTTTTTCTTTAACTCTTATGCTGTCGTATGGCAATTAATGTTTTATTGTGTATTATGAAACAAATGGAGGTCCTTCACAGCGTTGCGCACAATTTATTTTTTCCACACGTGTGAATGTATCCTTTGACAACAAAATGTTTTTTTAACAAAATTGTGGAATGAGTGACACATGACAAAAAATAAAAAAGGATTTTGTCGGATAAGCAAATATTGATGTGTTACGATTTTAGCATGTAGACATTAAATAATGTAATCGATTTGTTTATTGTCATTGTTAAAATTTGTAGATATTATTTAGCTGGTGTTAAGTACCAGTTCTTCAGTGCAAAATTATTTTCCTTGCTGTATTAGTCAGTTTATTTATTTTTGTTTGATGTACGAGACAGGCGCTAGATTGTTGAGAACGCCTATTCGAAGAAAGCAGTTTTGTTATTCGAAAAACTCCAATAGTAAATCCATCCTCAAAGCTATGAGACATTTCAAATAATCAAGGCCTTGAGATTTCAATATTGTTCGTTTGCATTCGGAAGTTTGTCTTCGATAAGTAGTCCAATAGACTACAGCCTTCTAGGGCTTGCCTCGAACTTTAATTACTTAATTACGGGTTTGTGGAACTCCGTAAGCTTATCCCTAAAACAGGCAGTTGCGTGATAACTACAGAACTCCTTTATTCGTTGACGACGGCAAAGCCGAAGCTCCGTTTCAAGGGCAAAAATATCGCTGTTGATATCGGAGCGCATTATCTGAGGGGAACAGGAATCATCGAGCAAAGGAGCAGAAGGAAGAATCAGTAGTACTGATAAGGATAAGGTTAGACGTCCCGGTTGCTTTGTAAACAACTCCTACTTCTTTCGTAATATACTTTAGTCTCTATTACACGCAGCTGACTTTTTAGCTTGAAATTGCATTTACATCACACACGCCCATTTCTGCACGAGACGGTTCAGAGAAATCCGTTGTCCGCAGTCAAAGTCAATAAAGGCGTACGAATGAGACACGAATCAGCCACGGATCTTCTGCCCATAATTATAGATACGTAAAACGGAAATAAACACAAGTTCCGGCCACCAACATTTCTGAAATTACCTGAAAACATTTCTATTTCTGATTTAAAATATTTGAAATGAGAGTGGTTATTAGTTTCAGTAAATCAAACCAACAATTTATCAATCAGTTGTACGAAATAAATAAAGAATTATCCGTTGACCACTTCCGGAAGCCACATTGTTTTATAGGAACGCGGAATTTCGTTAGGCATCGCTATAAAAAAATGCCGAGCTTTGCTATAATTCCTACCACGTAAACAAGATGGCCGACAAAAATACATGTTAGGTAATGCTGTCCCTTTCAGTCACACGGCTATTTAGAATTTATCACCTTTAATCTTCCGTGTTAGGAAAGTGTGAACGACAATCGTATAAATGAAGCATTAATAGGGGATTTTATTTTTACCCGACTGTACAAAGAGAGGGTTATGTGTTTCGCGCGTATCCTATCTACGTTCCTACGTGACGCCCCGTAGCCCAAACGGCTTGACCGATTTTGAAGAGTGAGGTGTCATAAAATTCTTACTCTTCGCCGGAGTGTCATAGGCTAAATAAATAAATATAGGTAACAATATAAATTTAAGAAAACAATTCTCACACAAATGTCAGCGGGATCTCTTTTACACTCAGTCGGGTTTTTTTTTTTTTTTTTAATTAATTACTATTATTTAGTTCAGAGCTGAGCACTGAACTGAACTCGAGCGTGCTCAGATCTTTCGGATGTTGTTTTTTTTTTTATCAAATGTGACTTTTAGTGTGTATGCATATGTGTAATCAGCTTTTTTCTCAGCTTGCTCAGTCAATTTATTCTGAGCTCATAAAGCGCGCTCTGGTCATGCTCTGACCGAAAAAAGAAACACAAATTCGAGCTCTGATGTGTCTGAGCTAAAAAAGAAACATGAACTTTTTGTATAACAGTTCAGGTTCGGAAAAACGCGTAATGTAAAACAAAATTAGGGAAAAATGTCGTGTTATAGGTACAGGATAAATAAATTCTCGATAAAATTTTCAATCCAATACAGCTATCATTTATATAAGAATGTAATTTGTACAAATTTGACAGCTGTCATTGAAATGAATAAAAATTTATTTTTATTTTATTACGGGAGAAATTTGGAAATCCCGGTTTTTTTTTCCATATTTTTTTCTATTTGTCCCGCCGAGTTGCGAGCAAAATCTGACAAACCTAGTTACAAGCGTGCCCCGCAAAGGGGGACTCAACGTTCAAAATATATATAAAAAGGTTGCAAGTGTCAAATAAGAAAAAAATTCTATTGAGCCGTTCGGATTTGCCAATAAATTGTAGATTCCCGCCATTTTTGTTCCAGCGCTAAATTCTAAGATAAACGAAAAATTACAAAAAGCTAAGTCTAGAGCCTTGTATGTACATATATTTATATACGGACCGTTCACGCAAAATTTGGCTCTCGTCAATTAATGCACTGTGTTCTAGGTAAGCGTGATGCAGTGCTTGGCTACTCTAGCTACATTAAAATGGTTTTAACCAAGGCTATAGGCCTTAATAATAATCATTTTTAACCTTCACATTAAATACGTTGTAGGTCACAATGGGTAATTTTATATGGAAAATGTCACCATTGTGAGTTCGTTAAATCAAGCTATGACACTTAGTATGATTATTAGTATCGCGCCGGCCGGCTACCGGCTTTCTCCCATTATTTCTATTATAACCATTTTAACAGCTTACAGACAAATTCTAGTTCAATGTTCAGGGTTATCCTAGTCCCACGTGTCAAAGCCACAAACCTATATAGTCGGGGCAACTGCTTGAGAATGGCTAAACGCTAATTAGGTACTACCTTCAAGTGAAAAACATTTTTTTTTAATTGACAGCCCTAAATACAGCGAATTGTCAAGTGATCTCGCCTGTTGTAATACCTGCCTTAAAAATGCCGTCAGGGCCATTTTACATCCACTTAAGCGTCTTTAAAATTACTGCAAAATATCTATTTAAAGCACTACCCAAGTCGAAAGTGGACCGTGCAAGAGTGCGCAATTCGTAGCGCATATATATACGTATATGTTCTCTCAAGGCCGAAATCGCCTCGAGTTATAATTTAAAAGCTCTCTAGTGGGTTTATTTTCCCGTGAAAAACGAACAAGACCTCCCGACAAAAATAAGAAAATTAAAAAAAGCATAAAATCGCAAGTCCTTGCGAAATGAAATTGCCATTTCAATTTGAACAAAAATGGAAGTGGAGCAAATTGAAAAAAAGAAAAAATATATGGTATATATATCCATGCCAGAAAAAACAGCAAAACAGCTAAAAGAGAATTAAACAGCGGTATCGCCTTCTATCCACCAATCTGAACACAATTGCATTAGGGTTAACATACATTTCTACATAAAGTACCTACCTACGTACAACAAGAGCAGCGCCAGGAGAAGGTTCCTTTTCGCAGATGTTTCACACCTGGCCGCATGCATTCAAATTAACCCTACTGCACAGAGTGCACGCGATACTCGTCCGGCGTAAAAACGAAAACAATACAACAACAACAACGAAAACCCTCCTTTAAATGCTTATTAAAAAAGTTTTCCTCCTCCAGTTGGTGGCGTTTTTTTGTTTTTTTTTTGTTTGTATGCTTTTCCTTCTGAAAACATATCGAGCGAAAAAAAAAAAAAAAAACTCAAAATGAAAACAGGACACAGAGTAAAATATTATATAGGGGAGGTATAAGTGTTCCTTAAATGCATGCAACATTTGTGTCCCTGTTTTTATTGATTTCACAATAAATTGCAAGTTTCCCTCTCGGATACAGAATTCCTCTGTCTCAAGAGTGTGCAAGCTAATCACTGTGCAAAATAAGCATCAGCTCTTTACAGTCGCCTTATACTTTCAAATGCAAGCATTTAGAAACACAAACGGAAACAGAAACGGGAACGAGAGCAGAAAGTAGACTTAAATCGTTCGCAAGAAGGGGAAAGATCGAGTCATGAATGCGAGGTAATTTTCGGTATTTTGCAAACAACTCTAGAGACGGTTAAGTCCTTTCATTTGGTGTTTAATATTCGCTCTCTCTCTCCGCTCTAAAGATTGTTATATGCATTTGAATAAAAACTCCCAGCGACAACGAGATTGAAGGTGTATCGCACGCCAGACGGAAATGGCTTTTAATTTATTTTTATTATTTACTTTTAGTCATCGTATAGTTGTGCGGGAAGTCGTCTTCCTTAAAATTGGTAAACAAGATGGAATGGCTTATTGGGTATTTTCAAAGGACGAACATGATGTTGACGGTATGTATTTTTGAGAAGGAAGTATATATAGTTGAGAATGGAAACTTTAATGGTATCCTTCGAAAATAATGAATGTCTCTCCCATTATAAAATATCCTGTTGTTGTTGTTGACGTTGTGTGTAATTTCATCTTTTCGAAATAAACAACTTAAATTACTTTCTCGATTGATAAAAGGAAGCCATGTTGTCAATGCGGGCATGATGTTCGTGGAAGAATCCACGGAAGATACTTCTTAGCAGGGATGTCCCATAATATAGAAAAATATTGTTGAAATAAAAAGCACGCACCATGTAGAGATTGTCTTGCACAAATATAGGTATAGAATAGATGGATAGCTCAAAGCATTCCAAACCGAAGGTGGATAAGAGCTCACCCAAAAGATATTCGGCCTTCAAGCTTACCATGATTGTGGAAATATTGATTTATATCTTATTTGGTATGAATGAAAAGCAGACCTTTTCTATAATTGAAATGGATACGGCCGACGAGGCAAAGCAGAACATGCTGGTATCCCCGACCATTTCAACAAATTTGAGTACCTACGAGAAATAAAAGACAAAAATTCAGGACAGTGTTCGGGGGCCGAAAGTTCCCTTCATTCCCACAAACCATTTTCTTTTTTTCTTTTTATTTCCTACAGTAAATAAACAACGTTATTTTACTTAATACTGTGCCTTAGGTTTTATGTTGACCCTTTAAATTTCGAAAGCCTGACATTAAAGGAAATGAAATATAGAAGACAGAAGCCTAAAACATATTCGTGTTACGGAAAAGATACAGAGGTCTATCTAAAAATGATAAAAGATTCGTTGTTCGTCAGTTTAACCTACGAAAACACTAGTATTCGTAGTTTTGTAATATCAAATTGAGACTGGCACTCCTAAGTAGAAGTCTGTAGACAAAAAATATGTGTATCGATTTTTTTAAACAAAAAAAACAAAAAAAAAAAAATTGCAAGAAAATACAAAATTTCGGGTAAAGTAATAAGTCACTTGATTTGATTTAAATGTAGAAATTACATAAATAGGTTGTTTATCCATGATCCATTACCACTGAAATAGGCGTTTTACATGTATAGTAATACAGGGGAGCTTCCACACCTCATTAAAACAATTAATTTCATTTGGTACATATTTCATTAAAATCGGTTTTGAAATAACGCGGCAATCAGTACTAGCCTATAAGTACTATGATTCCATTAGAGATTACTTGGCATCAAATAGTTTAAGCAACGAATTCGTCTACAGGATTTGAGCATTTCTCGTTTTGACCCTAAAGCCTTCTGCTGTAGAAGAAAAGTTAGAAATCTTTTCTGGCGTAACATCTCTGTGCCTTCAGCTTGTTTTTTATATTACTTTTTGCCTTATATGCACTAATGTCCTGGCTATCGTCTATACCAAGCATGTCAAACTCAATGACTACCACGGGCCAACCCAGCAGAATCTAATTTTGCATGGGCCGCAAAAAAAAAACTATAATTTTTACAAAACAGGGTTCGAATCGCCACTTCCGTGAACGAGCTATACGTTCACGGAATTAAGTTGATTTCACATGTGAAACAAAAACAAATTCCGTCACGTAATGCTCGTTCGCGAACGATGCGATTCGACCCCAGATTTATTTCCAAAATATAAAAATAAAAAAAAGACAAAAATCTGGTGCGACTGTATCCAACAGTCCCGAAATATGTGTATGTGTAAACACCGTGCGTGCGGTATGTGTGTAGCTTGATACACGTCATTGAGAAAAGAGGAAATTGTAATAACCGTATTCTTGATATATTATGAAATTACAATAATTTATTCGTTCTGTGCTAGTTTCGGTAGAATAGATACAATCGGATTGTGGTAGCTGAAGTAAGATATGTACATTCGAGACTGTAATCTATCTAGACTACGCTGGAAGACAGCATCGGTGGTTGTTCCATATCGTGTTGTTGAAATTTTCCGGTTCATTTGAAGACTAAATTTTTCTTCCATAAAATCAATAAATGGTTGAGCTTCTGGAGTTGCAAAATTGATATTGAAGTCTCCGCTTGGTGAAAGATGATAATCTCCCTGCAGAATTCTTGAAATTTCTTCTGAGTACGGTGCAAGGACGAAATGGAGAAATGTTATTTCACATCAACAAAAAGCTGAAATTAATATGCCCCAGCTCATAAATGTATGCAATGATAAAAACGTATGCAATGATAAAATATATGCAATGATTCCCTGTCGCCAGAAATTAAATGTGTGGAATTACTTCACCAGATTCCAAAAAATGTATGCAATTATAAAACACAGTGACGCATTTCCGTCCCCGCAAGTTAAACGAGTGGAATTACTCCACCAGATTCCAATAACGCGCGCTTAGATGTTTACACATCAAAAATAATGATAACTTTTCTTTGCTACCAGATTTTCTACTTGTGGATAAATCTTGTCGGCAGTGACTACTTTCAAAATAGATCCAAGGTGTAAGTAGAGTAAGTGCTGCAAATATGGCCCACCCTTAACGTTTTTTTTTTAAATAAAACCATAAATTTAAGTTTAATTCATTTATTATTTTTTTTAAAAAGTCTCACAAATTATTTTTTTTTTCAGTCTTTAGAAACTTTAATTAAAAAAACAAACATAATTAAAAGTTAAAAACAAAAACTTAAAGGAACTCTATAATTCAGTTTTGAAAAAAGTGCGGCTAATATGGCCCACCTGGTGTTAAATATGGCCCAGGGTGGGCCTTCAAAGATCCCATTATTTTGTTGTAGATTGCCGATATGGCTTTCATCATGTCCTCCTTCCGCCAAGTCTTCCGTGGTTGTGGACTTTGTTTAGACATTTTGGCCTTCAAAAAACAAAAATTAAATTAAATAAATAAATCAAATTTCAATCGAGAAAACGTGTCAAATATGGCCTACTTGGTCATATTACCAACACATGGGGTGGGCCATATTAAACACACTTTGATTTTTTTACTCATTTTAATTTTCAACTTACTTCATAAACTTTCTTTTAAATTTAAAATTTACACAAATTAAGAAAATATTTAATACTCTTTAATTTTAGAAAAAACTTACCAATTTAGCACAGAATTTTATGTAAAAACACTTAAGAAAACTTACCAAAAAATTACAACGAAAGTATAAAAAACAAAATGCCCCGTCGCGCCACACTCACCACAAAAGACCGAGGCTAATCCGAGTTGAACGTGTTCGCAGTGAAACATTTTTTATTTCGCTGTGGGTTATGGCTTGCGAAATACAGTGGTGGGCCATATTACCCACATGGGCCATATTTGCCGCACTTACTCTATATCAGTTATTCGGGATCTTACTAGTGACTTATTCCCCTTCATGATTGAAAATAACTGCGCTCACGCCGATAGGTACTTCCAAGCATGCAAATGATTCTGGCAAGTATCTACTTGTAAAATTCAGGCATTCCAAATTCACCGAATTTAGATCTTAATTAAGGAGTCGCACTGTATTTCGATAACCTCTATTTGGATACGCTTCGATACTGGAAGAAAATAAATCCAACTTGTTTTCCAAAGGCTTGAAATCTGCACAACTTGGTCACACATGTTCGTGATAATGTGATCTTTTCCTTGTAGCTTTAAATTTAAGTCAGAAAAATGTTTTGTTATATCTAAAAATGTCACTACTCGATTTCGATACATTTTTTGTTGTTTCAAAGTGCATTTCCCCATACAAACTTTCATAACCTTTTTCATCCCCTCACACAAATGATATATAGACCAATAGCAAATATGTGTAAAAGTTTGGTTTAAATCGGTAAATGCGTTAAGGCGTGAATCGACGACAAACGAACACAATTTTAAGGCTCAATTTTTATAAACATAGATTTGGGCGGGACGAAGTTCGCCGGGTCAGCTAGTCTATCATGAAAATTAAATTCTGCAACCATTCTAGATTACGAAACATGCTGGTGGCTTGGTTTTTAGTTACAGTTAGAGCAAGATAGCCAACGTCGGATGGTATTTCCTAAGAAAAAAATTAATGTGTGTGAAAACCTAAAAATTTAAAATGCATATCATAAAGTTAACCTCAAAATTATAAATACTGTGGGCTGGGCCGCAGAATTATTCGTAGTGGGCCTCGAGTTTGATATGCTTGGTCTGAACGATAGACCTCCAAAACTAGCAACTAAATACAAAAAGTCCAAGTCTAAGAGCTAGTTCATTGTCCACAAATGTAGATATTGAAATCATACAAAAAAATCGGCTTACTTTGATCACCAAAATTTCAAAACCGATCATCGTTTTACGTGGTCTGCCCGCTTTTCTGAGTAATTATTTAAACCCAGCGCATCATTCGCGGCATATGTTTGATTGGTTGCTAGGAGTACCTACCTACTTATTAAAGCTTCCTACAGTTGTGAGAAAAATCAATCAACATCGACCTTTTGCAATTAGTTTACTTGAACAAAGAAAAATCTTCGTTCAAACACCATCGTACGAAACAATTAGCGGACACAAGTGGTCCATTTATCTATAAAAGAGTCCGAAGTCTAAGGCAATATTATCGCAACAATTTGTTGGCGGGAGCTAGCTGCTAGAAGGTGTTTAAGTACTTCTCCTCCTCATAAAGATTTCTATGCCCCTTTTAATGTGTTGTTTCTAATAACCAACTAGCACCAGTGTTGCCTCTAAAAAAAAAGATGAATCCGATCGGACCGATTTTTAGTTTTTTTTAAATTCGGTAGAATAATCCGCTCAGAAGTTAAAATACAAATTATTGACTACATGTCCGCTCAAATACAGAATAATAAAAAAATATAGAATCCGGACCAAAAAGTTTTTTTTTTAAAAGAAGAAGAAAAGAAAAACGGTTAAAAATCGGTTATAACTGATTCAAAAAATTTCCGCCGGTCAGAGTGAACACATTTCCGTCAGATATGACCGGAATCCGGTCATAATGGCCACACTGCTATAGCCACCGATCTACCGAAGAAGCTGTTGACTGACACCTACACGCTGCACGCGTAAAGAAATTGTTCTCGAACGTGTATCTAGTCTTTTGGACGCCAACCGCTCATTTGGTTATTCATACCCACATGTGCATTGAACATTATGACGCCAATAAATCAATTACAACAACTCCATAGAAGCCACACATGTTTTCGCTGTCGGTCATCAACACCTCACAGCAGGCGCTGGTTAACACTGTCCCCCATGACACAAAAACAGCTCATCGTGAGAACTTGCCACCCAATAAGCTTGACCAATTTATCAATCTAAGCTCGGTTGTATTTTGAAAGCCGATCCCTCCTACCGCATCGAGTAAGTCATTCACTTTTCCATTTCACTAATTCACAGTCCAAACAGCGCCGACTTCTCTTGGTCCGCCATCAATTGGTAACGTTTTTGTTTGATTGGATACACTGTATGCGGGTTCGTCAAGAAAATGGGTTGGAGTTATTACAGCCTCAAGATGGAATATTATGTATTTTTTTTTGTTTATAAATTCAGCGGGCTGCAGCGGGCATAATTGACACACTCTGACGTTGCGAGCTAATTGGTTAGCCTTCTTAGATATGTCATTTTTTCTCTTCCCGCCAGCACGCCGATCGATGCTCAAATGTCAAAAGCAGGCACACTGCACACATCGAGGCTGAGGTTTGTTTAGTTTCATCAGAAGAAAAAGAAAAAAGAAAAAAAAAAAAAGCGAAGAAGCGAAGAAAAATCTCCGTCGACAGACAGACGTAGAACAAACAATCGACTGCATAAAACATCATCAAACGGAAACAGCCAGACAATGTGAAAAAGCGAATGAAGCCTTTATTTACACACCACACTCGCGCGCACTGATTTCCACCGCATGCAAGAATAATTTCAACAAAAATTATAATTCAATATAGGAGAATCTAATTAATTTTAATTTTCATCCACCCAGAGCTGGCTATTCAATTTTGACGATCGTCTGTCTGTCATAAGACCGCTGAAAAAACTGAATACTGTTTGAATGATGTTTATAGCGATCCATCTACCATCTGAATGGGGGGGAACTGTTGGGTTGTAGTCCTCCCCTTTTGGATACATTACACATTCATCATATCAATTGCCAGTGTATACAGATTTAGAATATTCAAACGGTTGTCAGATTGCGCGCGCCAAAAAGAAAACAAAATAAATGCCCGAGTCCCGAGTGTCGCCATTGTCAGAGATAAACGTTGCTGCTCATCCCGCCATGGATGGAAAAACAAAATTTAATTCGATTTAAATCAATTTAATAAATTCCTTACAATTACAGCGAAGACAGAGTTGTTCCAATTTTTGTTTGTATTCAAATGAAGAACGCATTCGAAACTTACTTTGAGGACACTCAAACTCAATAGACATTTATGGACTTGGCGCTCCATAGTGATTAATAAATTTGCTCCATTTCTTCAGGATTGTTGGCAATTTAACCAATTCCAGCTATTAAATGGGAGGCGAATGTTTTCTAAGCAAAATTGCGCAATCATTTTCAACGAGCGAAGACAGTTGGTAATGTGTGCCACTTTTGAGGTGGATTCTATGTACAAAAGACGCTGTGTCTTCGCTATTAATTCACAGCGGGATGCAGACAAAACAATGGATTGTGTGCCAATCAATTTAAATATTTCGAATCATGTTTCATGTATCATATTTCGAATGAAAATTAAAATAATTGAGTGGGTGGAAGACTGAAAATTCACCTCGCCAGTTACAAAGGAGAAGTGATAATTAAAAAAGGTTGACGTCTAACATTCGTGATCAACTACCTACCAGTCTCTTGGCACAGTACTCGGCCAACTCGATTTGTAATAGTTACTGTTATACAAACAGATGAAATAAACAACGAAATTTAAACACACATGATATTTTTGTCACATAAATATTCGTTGATTTAAAGTCATAAAAAGTGAATAGCACTGTCAAACACAGTGAAACCATTTCGGGGACCAGCGTGATATGGGACGGGTGAGAAAATAGGCGCCTGTGGAGAAATATAGGCGTATTTGTGTGGCACCCTTTGCTCGGTCATCTATTAAAAATGTATAGCCGGAGGGGATATTTTATTTACTCGACATCTCATCAGAAAGTAATAACCTGTTCGATTTGTAAAGTGTAGGATATGTTGGTTATAGGTTGTATAGCAACTCTTGAGGCACCGTTAGTGGCTGAACTTTTTTTGTTTTTTGTTTTTTTTGAACATCCTGTGGTGTGTCTTGATTTAAAAATACTGAGCACCGTTAAATAATATATGGGGATGTACTATGTGCGGTGGTTAACAGATATTGTCGATGAA